>MNCI01033808.1:295322-382598 GCA_015680685.1 Gnetum montanum | reverse complement strand
GGCGTGGGCATGTGTGTGGAGGCGTGGGTGGGGGGGATGGTTGGGTGGAGGGCACTGTCGTCCCTTACGGCCCATGGTGACCCAGTTGCCATCCTCAAAAAGCTGGCGAGCAGGGTTAGTCGGTCGGGACTTGCGAAAACGACAGTCTCCTTCACGATGGCCCAGCTTACCACAGCATCCGCACCCGCCCGGCTGGTCCGTGCGGGGGGCCGTGTTGTGCAGCGTTTGGTCCCAAAATTTTATGTTTTCATAGGTAATTTGGAGGGATTCCTCCCCTCCAGGGAGTTCTAAGACAACCTCCCGGACGAGGTCGGTCGTGGTCAGGTTTTGCCAGACATAGAAATGGGCAAAGCCCAACCGGTCCAGCGACCGCGTGACCTTGTCGAAGGCGATGAACTCACCGAAATGCCCACCACCTCTTGCAAGAACTCAAGGCTCCATAACTCCCACGGGATACCGGCCACCCGGATCCAGACTGGGGCGCGGGTAAACAGATCTAGTTCTCTATGGGCACCGGGGTGCCAAGGGGTCAAGGCGAGACCTCGGGCCCCATAGAACCAAGGCCCACCGAGAAGAATCGAGTCGCAGGCCTGCAAGGAGGGGAGGACGAAGAGGAGAAGGTCCTCTGAGAGGCTCCGGATGGTAACGTTCTCCATTTTCCACTGCTCTTTGACCCAGCGTCGTATCAGGTCCAGCCGGGGGCAGCTCCCCCGGGAGATAAAATAGCCGATGAGGCTCCGTTCCATGGTGTGCACGCCGTCGGTGGGGGGGTTACGGATGTGAAAGCGTAGGGTGTTGTTGGAACGGGAATGAGCCTTGATGGCTCCACCAGGTGCTGTGGCCGCCACGGTAGCCGCGGCCGCGATGTTAGCCATCCCCGGAAGCTCGGCTGCCATAGCCGTGGGGGTCACTGGGGTCGTTGTCCCGGAGGCTGCTGCTGCCGTAGTCGCTGTAGTCGCTGTTGTGTCGGTAGCGACCGTAGTCGCTACTGCTGCTGCTGGAGTCGCTGCCATGGTGGTGACGGTCGTAGTCGCGGCCGCCGTAGTCGCCGTAGCTGTCGTTGCTGCCATACTCTATTGTTGTTGTTGTTGCTGTTGTTTTATTGCTCATACCCTTTCTTTCTAATGTTAGTTCTTTATTTCAACATTATTTAAATGATAAACATCATAATTATCATTTGGTCTAAATAATGCAAGTGCAACCTATGAAGATGAAATGACCTATATATTTAGTAACTATATGATATGATTGCATAATGATTATGTTGATAATATAGTAGCCAAGTCTAGGCTATCCAATAATCATGCACATGATCTAAATTTAGTTCTTCAACACTGCCTCAAACATGAGCTTAGAATGAACCTTCAGAAAGGTATCTTTAACATTAAAATGGATAAGATGCTTGGTTTCATAGTATCCGAATTAGGAATATGAGTTTACCCTAATAAGATTAAGGTCATAACCAACTCAGCAGCACCTAGTAACCTTAAGGAGTTATGTAGATTACAAGGTTGATTACAATTTATTTGTAGGTTCATCTTGAGGCTCACAAATAATTTACAACCTATGCACCACTTGATTAAGAAGGGAGTTCACTATGAGTGGATAGACCAATGAAAAAAATCTTTCAATAACATTAAGCAAGAGTTGGTCCAATTGCCTATTGTGTATCCATTATAGGAGGATAGACCATTTTACATTTATCTTGAAAAATTTAACATGTTTATAGCCTCTCTACTCTATTAAAAACATGATGATGGGGGTAAAGCTTTGTCTCTACTACTTGAGTCATGCATTAGTAGCTTACGAGACCTGGTACAATAAGGCTAAGAAGTAGTGCCTATACCTAGGCTTCTCTCTAAAGAGGTGGAGATACTATCTTATTAGGAGTCATGTTAACGTTATATGCAAGAACAACGTGTTGAGAGCCATAATGATCAACATCTATGAGAGTAGTCAAATAGCCTAATGGAAGGCCATAATAGCTAAGTTTGATCTACACTACATCTCTCAAGCCTTAATTAAAGATTAGGCTATAGCCTCACAACTTACAGCTTCCCCAATTAAGGATAATGTAGATATCGATCATGAATTTCCTAATGAGCACATCAACATTGTTACAGAAGTACCCAAGGGTTACAAATTCATCATCCACTTTGATGAAGTTTAAACTATGTACAAGGCTAGTACTACTATCATCATAACTTTATCCTCTAGTGAGATCCCACCACTTGCCTATCATTTTCAATTTTCATGTACCAATAATATAGTCAAATATGAAGGATTAATTAAAGAAATGATGGTACTTCACAAACATGGAATTGCATGTTTGATGATAAAAGGTGATTAACAACTAGTGGTTAACTAGGTAACTAATGTTTATGCATGTAAAGCCAAACATTTGCAATCTTACTTTGACCTAGCTAAGACTTTGATCTATTAGCTTATGGATGCTTGCATTTAATACATTTCCTAAACTAAAAATACTTTAGCTAATGTCATTCCAACCTTGGTCCTAAGTATGAAGCCTAATGTGCTTAGCAAGTTGCCTTCCTTAATAGAAAATTGTGCTCTTCCCATCATGCAAAACACTAAAGGTACATCTATAGGTACTACTGATAATGTTTTTCAAGAAGAGTCATATGATGATATCAAGTTTTACCTAATGCATGATGAGACTCCACAGAACCTAACTACCCCTCAAAAGGATGTTATAGATAAATGTTCAAAATAGTATGTCATCATAGCTAATAATAGATTATGTCAAAGGTCCTATGATGACATATTATTAGTATGCTTAGGTAAAGAAGAAAACTATAAGGTCCTTGAATAAGTACATGAAGGCATATGCGGAGGACATATAGGACCACGAGTCATGACTACAAAAATTAGATGATTAGGATACTATTGATCCTATACAAAAAGTAATTGCTTGTAGAAAATCAAAACTTATAATACATGTCAATCGTACAGAAGCTTGATACTTATGCTACCAACTAGGTTGCACACATTCAAATCACATGGCCATTCCAAAGGTGCTAAATTGATATCATTGAAGCCATAACACCCAAGTCTTTTACAAAGCATAGCTTCATCACTACCACAATTGAATATTTCACTAAGTGGATTGAAGCTATTCCTCTAGGGAAAACAATAGCTCAACAAGTCTGTAAATTCATATTACACAATATAGTGTTTCATTTTGGCTTATCTTTAACCATAGTTATAGATAATGGATTGTAGTTTAGTATCCAGGAAGTGCAAACCTTTTGTCAACAACAAAATAGTAAACATTCCTTTTTGTCACCATACTAGCCGCAGGTCAATGGCAAAGCTAAAGCTACAAACAAAGTCATAATTAATATTTTAAAGAAGATGCTAAGTAACAGTAAACACAGATGACATGAACTATTGTATGTACTTTGGGCCTATAGAATGACCTTTAGGACTACAACCAAAGCCATACCATATAGCCTAGTTTATGGATATGAAGATGTTTTACCTCATGAATTATAGGTTCCATCCTTAATGGTATCTTTTCCTAGCTTCATTGATGATGAAAAGAATAAGGAGTTTCATATCATTGCTCTTGATTCGGTGGAGGAACAATAGATACACCTACTTACCAACATCAAAAGATATCAAGAGAGGTAGACCAAATAGTAACATCATGATCATAATAGGTTAAAGGTCAAGGAATGAGACCTTATCCTCAAGGCCATTCACAAACATGTAGACAAGTTTTCATCCAATTGGGGGGGATCTTTCTTTGTCACTAAAGCCTATGGCAATGGAGCATTTAAATTGGTAGACTTGGACAGGAATGAATTAGCCAACCCTATCAATAATTTCTATCTAAAATCATATTATATCTAACACTGACCTATTTTCTTATAGTTTTTATTTATCATTATTTAAAGGTTTAAACATATGATCAATGTTGATAACTATGATGTCCTTCAACAAGTGAGCCAGCATGATCTTACAATGTTTTCGAGTATCACAAGATAATGTGAAATTTGTATAACACTATTGAACAAAATATAGATTCTCTTATATCTATTGATTATAAACAATTGTTACCTATATCTACCTAATAACTCATGTAGCCTTATGCAAATTCTTTTAATCACATATACTCTTTGACTTGTTTTCTTATCCTCTTCAAGTTTTGTTTGTAGGATGAAGCCTAACGTCACCACAAAGGTATGACTCATCACAATGGTAAGTTATAATGTGATTGCAATGCATGAGATGTGATTAGCTTGTTTAATCTTATCAACAATGCTTACCTCACATCAATTCCATCATCCCCATAAACATAGCCACCCTTTGTAACTAAATTATAGACCTCCATACCTTGTTAACACTAAAAATCTATGTTTGCCATTCATGCACAATGGCCTTGTGACATCATCTCCAATATGCTTCACACTGAATTTTGTTAAAGGTAGCACATCTAATTTAGAAAAATAATTAAGAATTCAATCCATTGAATGTAACACATCTCATTTAGGAAGAGAGTTAAAAAACAAAGTTCACTAAATGTAACACATCACAGTCAATGAGGAAGCAAAGTTCAATCTTGGCAAAAAAACCCCAATGAAGGTTTTACTTTCCTAAAAAAAGAGAGATGGGAGAAAATGCCAAGGAAGAAAAAATTCTAATGAAGCCTTAAGATAAGTAAGTTAATTTCTCCCTTTTAAAAATAAAGAGAAATGGAGTCAAATGACCAAAGAAGCCTTGTTACAAAGTGTCGATTGCCCCTCGCATTATCAAGTAAATAGAACTCCATAGCATGAAGACTTTTTTGTTTAGCAAGATTGTCACTACCCATTCAATAACCATGATGTCAACATTTGGAATTCATTATTAAGTTTCCAATAACCAATATAACCTTTATCTCATCCTAAGCTCTCAACATCCTACCATGGCCTTATCTCATCATTCTAAGCACTCCTTGACATGGTTTGAAAACTACAGAATCAAGTGTGGAGAAAAAGTGTTGATGATGCAATCATGCTAATGGCTTACATTCTTTGTTGGTGTCTCTTGGGACAATCCTCAAAACATCAACAAAGATGGGATAGTGAAACACCTAAAGGAAAATTTGAAAATTTTTCATGATAAGCCTTAATAGCCAAATTTGCAATGTAATTGATCAAAATTAAAATGCAAAAAGAATTTCCTATTTTCCTCATCAAAGATTTCATCTAATAGCCTTGTTTCAGGTAAAGTTCTAGTAATATTTAATGTGTAAAATAAATTTGTAGCATAAAATCTATAAATGTCATTTAAGGAAGCTTAGAAGCTATAAATGTTATTCAAACTAGCTTCTAAGCTATAAATGTCACTTAAGATAGCTTATAAGCTATAAATGTCATTCAAGCTAGCTTATAAGCTATAAATGTCACTTAATCTAGCTTATAAGTTGTAAAGGTAATTTAAGAAAGCTTATAAGTTATAAACATCATTTAAGCTATCTTATAAGTTGTAAATCCCATTTAAGCTAGCTTATAAGAGGCCTAAAATGTAAATACATTGCATAGGTAGCAAAAGTCTCTTATGCTAGTACCTCTTATGTTGGAATTTTTGGTAGTAAAAATGTTCTATACACTAACAATTTTTTCTTGAAAGCCACATACATTAGCTTATAAACTATGTATTTACATTACACATAACTTGTAATACTCAAATGAGCATATAGAATTGTAACTAATGCAGATCATATCCTATTTAAGCCATATATGTATTGAATTTCAGGATTTTTGGCTAATCAAATTTCTCAGAGAGAAAAAGCATAGTAGAGTTGTACATTTTGCAATCTTTCCAATCCCATTTTTAGTGTAGATCTCTTCCAACAACAAGTCTTTAGCAACATTTAAAGCATAGATCGTGGGAAACTTGATGAATCACCACCAATGAGAAATGTATAACATTGGAGTAACTTCATCCCTAGTATTACCATTCCAAATGAGAGAGCTTACCAAATGGCATAGAATCTTCTTGCAAAATTGCAAATACAGGTAGATGAGTTACTTAAAAATGACTTCACAAAGGAAATAATTTCATTTTATGTAGTTCAAGTAGTACTTATGCCAAAGAAGAATAGAAATAAATTGATGATGTGCATTAATTCCAAGACAATGAATAGAATAATAGTAAAGTATACTTTTCCTATTCCTATGATGGATTATATACATGATGTCCTTATCAATGCTAAAACTTTTAGCAAAATTGATTTGAAGAGTGGTTAACATCAAATTAGAATCACGTCTAGTAACAAATGGAAGACATATTTTAAAATAAAAGATGGATTTTTTTAAATGGTTAGTGATGTCATTTCAGCTCAAAAATATGCCTACTACATTCATGAGGTTGATGCATGATGGATTGAAGGAATTGATTGGTAAATATTTTATTATCTTTTCTAATGATATTTTGATATACAACTCTAATGAGAAGGAGCACGGGTATTACTTAAGGATGATTTTTCATAAATTGGAGGAAGCATAGTTGGTGATTAATGTAAAGAGAAGTTATCTCTTTAATAAAAAATCACATACTTGGGACATTTGGTTTCTAAAAATAAAATTCAAATTAAAGCTACTTGGGTAAGAGCTATTAGAGATTTCTCAACTCCTAAAAATGTTGAGTAGGTAACGTCATTCCTTGGTTTAGCATGTTTTTATTGAAGCTTCACTAAAATTTTCAATGGCATTTCTTACTCTATGTTTGTTTTATTGAAAATAAATAATGATTTTATCTAGGAAAATAAAACCTAAAGGAGCTTTTACTTGTTGAAAGTAAATATTACTAATGAAACTAAAGAGGCTTGCAATTCAACTTATTATTACTGGGGTACTTTCACAAGAAGATAGGTAGGTTGCTTTTTTTTCTTAGAAAATTTGAATGAGACAAGGTGAAAATATAGCATATATGAGAAGGACTTGTATACTATTCTTCAAGAAATTAGGCATTGGAGGAATTACCTATTGTCGAAGGAGTTCACCTAATGATATACCATAAAGTACTATAATTTCTAAAGTTTTAAAAGAAGTTGAGTGCAAAGTACATGAAGTTGGTTACACAATTACAGGAACTTAGTTTTGTTCTAAAGGACAAAATTTGGAAAGGTGATGTAGTGGTTGATGCATTATCCAAGGTGACTATTGTTAATTCTAGCATACCTCATGTTGAAGGTATGGGTGGTGATTTTCTAATTTATATGAACATGATGTTGATTTTAGGTAGGTAAGGAAAGGCCTCAAAGAGTCATTAGTGAGTAAGATAAACTAGTGGAGGAATTATCATATTCAAGATAAACTATTATTTAAAAATGGAAAAGTATGTCTTTCTAATTGTGATTTAGAAAGAAAATTTTATTTGAAAAGAATCATAATAGCATGGTATATCATATAAGGATAAAAGATTAGAACTTATAGGTAGATACTATTTTTGACCTAAGATAACAACTAAATTTTTGACATTTGTAAAGAAGTTTTTGACATATCATAAGTTAAAAGGAGGTAAAGAAGTGGATGAGCATTTTATGTATTTGTTAATTCCCAAGGGTCCATGGGAAAGTGTGTCAATGGATTTTGTGAGTCATATTCCACAGGTCAAAAGTAAGAATGATGTAATTTGTATTATTGAGAATAGGTTTTTCAACATGGCACACTTCATACTATGTAAAAAGGTAAGTGATGCTTCTCATGTGGTAAATTTATTTTTCTAGCATGTTGTAAAATTTTCTATAGGAATATCTATTCTCATCCCCATTTTCTTCTTTCAAAGGTAATTTTTATAGGTTTTGAGATCAAGAAGGATGTCCAGGAGATTAAAAAAAACATCTTGATAGAATGCAAAGTCTTCCTAGGAGATATTTTTGAAGTGCAAAAGACATCTATTTGGAAGTGAAGATGTCTCATAGGTACCAAGTATGTCTCCAAAAATTCATAAATGTATCTCCTACAAGTGAAAGAAAAGTATAAAAGCATCTTCCAAAAGCCAAATATGACTAGTTTTCTCTTATTATACTTTCCTCTTTCAATAACTAAATATTACTAGTTTTCTTGTTTTCTACCATATTAATTATCTTTTCCTAATATCTATATTTAATAATTTTGAAGATAAAATTATATTAGAGTGAGCCTACCACATCAGTATTGGTATTAAAGCTTAGAGTTTATTATGGTCGAAATTGGTTGTAAATTGTTGTCAAAATTAGATGGAACCTAAAAAGAAATAAGTGCAATTCCTAAATAATGACATGAAAAGCATGAAGTTTACCTACCAACTACTGGTTGCTTGGTTAGATGAAATTAGTGTTAAGGTAGATAAGAATACATACCCTAGCCATATTCAAACATATGAAAGAAATGAACATTCATGTTTGGATAGTGATGAAGATGTTTCACAACTAGGTGGAGGGAATAATGAGGAAGGACAATACAACTAAGACAATATGAGAAACCATTAGTCCAAGATTCTAATGGAAGAAAATCCTATTCCTAAGATAAGAATTCCAAATGCTTCATCCCTAATGACTACTTCTTCTCATGGCCAGCTTGATGATGAGGATGAGGCAAGAATTGCTAGAGCATTTTGAAATCCTACAAGACTCTCATATGATAAGTTGAAAAATTTTAATGATGTAGATGGTACTAATGCTTTTTCAAGTTGGTTTAAGACACTTGAAAAGAAATTTGAGTTGGAAGAGGAATAAAATCAGTTAGTGGTACCTATTTCCAAATTCATATTAGAAGGTATGACTTCTTCTTGGTGGAAAAAGAAGTTCCAAGATTATGAAAGATAAAATGACCAACCTATTAGAGATTTGAATCTAATGAAATATAGTTTAAGAAAAAATTATAACAGCATCATTAGAGATAAGATATCATTATGAAGTTGAAATTTATAAGGTAAGGTGATAAAGATATCAAGGATTTCTATCTTAAATGTTTTAATCTATTCCATCAAGCTAAGGTAAACTAGAAGAAGTATGAATAGGCTTTAGTATTTTTAAAAGATCTCAAAATGGTGTATTAGTAGGAGTTGTCATTCAATGAGCCACAAACTCTTGATGAGGCTTATGATTTTGTACTTATGGATAAGAAGAAACATTATGAATTTGGAAATATGAGCAAAAAAACTTTCAAGAGGAAGGAGAAGGGATCAAAATTAAAGGGATTCAAGTTGAAATATGAAGAAAAATATGACATGCATGAAAAGAAGATAAAGAAGGATGATAAGGACAATGCTAGGAAGAACCAAGGAAAGGGAGGCAAGGATCAAGGTAGTATTTTATCCAAGATTCAATGCTTCCAATATGAATAATGGAAATACAAGTAATGGGAATGTTCACTTCACAAGAAAGCAAAAGACAAAGATGTGTAAACTATGAAGGTGGTAGAGACATCAAGCCAAGATCTTCAAAAAGATAATTCTAATGCTTCCAAAATTAAGGAAGTTTCTAAATTAAATTCTTATGCATTCATGGGGAATGTGAATAGAAATGATCACTCTAATAGAAAATTACTATAAGGATTGGGTTGGATGTTTACTTAGTGGGAAATGTGAAACACCACTAAGAAAATACATGTTGCAATATTTTTGGCATAACAACCTATTGCAATAGAAAATTTTGGCTGCTATAAAACTAAAGATTCTCATATGCAAATAGCCTCCACCCCAAATCCCCAAGGCCTTTGAGAAAAAAAATGGGATTTAGGGTGCCCTAGATAGTCTGGTAGATCACCTAGGGACTTAAGGGAGTGCAAAATGGGGGTTGTAAAATGTAAAAATTATAGATATGAAAACCCAAAACAAGTACAAACTACACACAAAATAAACTATAAACTTTATTAATTGAGTAAAGAATGAGTTTATAGATGTGTACAAAAGTCCTCATAGGAGAGAAAAGTGGGGTTCACTTAGGTGAAGGTTCCAAGTCCATTAAAGAAGATAGAATTTGCTCCATGATCTTGATACTCAACTACTCCTAATATTTTTGAACTTCCTTTGCTACTGCTCAAGATCTACAACTTTGGTCACTATTGAATTTCAAAAATGTGAAGGATTAGAGTAGCCAAAATGCTCCATGATGAGATTTTAAGATCCCATGGGGGTAACATTGACACTCTAGCCTCATAAATCCCAAGGGGGTTAATAGGGGTAATAGGGTTACAACGGTTCTACGGTGGCATGCTATAAAAAAGATGTGTTTTTGCGAAGTAGCAAGGCTCTTGAAGCCAAAAAAATGCTAAATGCTCAAAGTGCAAAAGGTGGGAAAAATTTTGGAACCTTGAAATGGTATAAGGGTTTGGTTTTTATAGGTCTTTGGTCATGATTTGGGTTGCAAATTAGATGCAAATGATTAACAAATTAGGCTACAAATTACTACCATGTTAAGGAGGGTAGGTGCCTAGAATCTAGGGGTTACCATATATGGAAAGTGTCATACCCCCTAGTCATTTTTATTTACCAAAAATAGTAATGGAGGTACATCTTCCATGCTAGCTTCACTCCTTCTACTTTGGTTTTGCCCCTTCCACACTAGCTTTGTGGGTCCTTGCTAGAGTTGATGTCAAAATCTTGGCCACATTGCTTCTACATTAGAGAGGAAGTATCAACATTGAGGGCAATGAGAGATAAAAATTGGGGGTGAAGTTTTAAAATCCTCCAAGCTAAGTTACCCCTCTCTCTACATTGGGGGTGGGTGGGATCCATCCCCTACACTTCTCCACACTAGCTTTGATGCCACCACACTGGTTTATCCCCTACAATGATTTTCCATTGTAGAAAAACGTACAACTCTCATAAAACCCATCAAATTTCCATTTTTGGCAATCCAAAAGGCATTCTTAACCCTCCCAAGCCATATATAGATACTAAGTAACTCTTTTCACTTGGGAAATGAGGCTTTGACCAATTATGAGGCATTTTTCAACTCCAAAAGTATAAAATATTTGAGATTACCTCTTATGGATTATAATCTTCACATTTACAATAAAGTTTAACCTTGGGTTTCATGTGATGGGGTTACAAAGATTACAACATGCAAATTTGATGGTGTTTCATTGGCTCCTCTTTGTTGGTATCTAAAGGATTGACCCGAGAGGCACTAACAAAGAATGTAAAACACAGTTGTAAGTCCACCACTAACATTCCCCCTCTATGCTTGATCTAGTCATGTCAAACCATGCCAACGAGTGCTTTTGATAATGGAATAAGAATATGATGAGATAATGGCAATGGTCATTAGGGAGATGGTCATGGAGGCTAACAATGCATTCCAAGTGTTGTCATCATGGCCATACCATGACATAGACATGTAGATTAAATAACTTAGGATGTACGCTTTGTGTTTGGAAGTGATGTTTACTTGGAAAATGCGTTTGAAGAGCCAACACTTTGCTTCAAGGCTTCTTTAGTCATTAGGCTCTTCCCTTATGTTTTGATCCATTGGTCTTTATTGGCCATTCAACTCAGCAATTTTCATCCCTATTTTTTTTTGTGGGGTAACACCTTCATTGGGTTTCATTACTAGGCCAGTTTTACATGGTTTTCCCATTAAGTGAGTTGCATCACACTTAACAAACTTGGTGCTTATCCTATCAAAATGAAATGTGTTACGCTTGATGGACTTAATAGTTTTTCCATTGCACGAGCTATGTTACATACAAATGAACTTGAGGATGTAGCATGATGAAGAGATATCACATGGCCATAGTGCATGAGTGGAAATCATAGGTTAACATTATTTTCCAAGGTATGGGAGACTCTAATGAGGTTATGGGGTTTGGCTCAAGGAGTGGTGTTATATGGAGGGCAATGGTACAAGTACTCTTGACATATAGGACAAACTCATCAAATCTTGCACATTGAGGTCATGTCATGACTTGTTGTCACAATGAATTGCACCTTTGCAATTTCTCTAGGCTTCATCCTACAAACACAACTCCATGAGGATAAGAAAAATAGAAAATTGGAGCATGTTATAACATCATAACACAAATAAACCACATAGCATGATGAGATAACTAATCAAACCAAAGCTACCCAAGATACCAAAGTTGCCAATTTAAGGCCATGGTGGGCCATGGTACCAATTTAAAGCCCTAGAAGGCCAAGGTGCTAGCTTAAGGTCGTAATAGATCATGATGCTAGTTTAAGGCCTCAATAAGCCATATTGCATTATTTTTAGGCTCTGATAGGCCATAGTACCAATTTAAGGCCATGGCAGGCTATGTTAAAGTAGGCTCACTTATTGATGGTCATCAATGTCATGGTTGTCATAGGTTACATGTTGGCAAGTAATAAGGCTTTCAGTATGCATGGTTGATTGGATTGGCCAAATCATTTCCATCCATGTTAGCTATACTAAATGCTCTATTGCCATAGGCATTGATGATAAGAAAGGACCCTCCCTAGTTGGCTAAAAATTTATTCGCATGCTCATGGATAGCTTTGAGGACCAGGTCACCCTCCTTGATCTTACACTTGGTCAAGTTATGATGGTGCTCTTGTTTCTACTTTTCTTAATAGTGGTTGCATATGTTGCTCCCCCACTAAGTCTAGGTCCACTCTTTGTTGCTCCTTTCTTTCCTTATCATTACTAAAGTCAACCAAGGTTACCCAAAGCAACGATACATGTAATGTAAGAGGTAAAATAGATTTAGAACCATAAAAGAGTTATAAGGTGTTACATTAGCGGTTGTATGATAAGATGTACAATAGGTTCAAAGTGCACAGATAAGCCACTCATGCCATTTATGCTTGCTATTATTGAGCATTTTCTTGAGCAAGTTAATGATGCCCTTATTACTCACTTCTACTTGTCCATTAGATTGAGGGTAATAAGTTGAGAAGAAAGAATGCTTAATGCCTAGGTTGTGATAGAAATTTTTTGTTTCTTGGCTACTAAATTATGATTCATTATCTGTAGCTATGGTCATGGGTATGCCAAAATGGGCTACAATGTTATCTAGAATAAAGTTACAGACTTGCTCAAACGTAGTATTCCTTAGGGGAATATTTTCAACCCACTTAGTAAAGTATTTAGTTGTATTGATGATGAAGCTATGTTCTATTGAATACTAGTTGTTATAGGCCTAATGATATCCAACCCCAATCATTGAAATGGTTAGGTTATCTGAGTAGTGTGTAACTTAGTTTGCAACATGAGTATAAGGTTACTATGTCATTGGCATGTATCACATTACTTAACCTTCTATAGGTAGTCACTTTTCATTTAGGGCTAGTAGTAGCCTAATCATCTAATCTTAGTGGTCATAGTTTTAGGTCCTATATGTCCCACAAAACATCCTCATGAACCATTTCTAGGACTATTCTAGCTTTTGTTTTACCCAATCACTTTAACAATACACTATCATAGGAACATCAACTTAATGTGTTATCGCCTACAATGACATACCACTTTAACCATTTATGTACAACATCCTTTTGAGGAGTAGTCAGGCCTTGTGAGGATTTATCATACATAAGGTAAAACTTGATATCATCATACCACTCCTTCACGGGATTAGTATGAACTATGACCAGAAAGGTATCCTCAATGTTCTCTATGATGGGGATAGCATAGTTCATAGTTAAGGTGGACAACTTACTAAACAAATTCAGCATTACACTAAGGGCTAACATTACAATTGCATCTGCTATGGCATTCTCATTTCAAGATATATGTTGGATATCAACATTTGTAAATTATTGGAACAATTTCTTTCCTAGGTCATAATAAGGTTGTAAATATTTATCTTTACATGCATAGACATTAGTTACTTGGTTAACCACAAGTTGGGAATCACCTTTAATAATTAAGTGTCTAATTCCTAGGTCATGAGCTACTACAATCCCTCTTATCATGCCCTCATACTCCACTATGTTGTTGGTACATGGAAACTCAAAATGATAGGTGAAGGGTTAGATTTCAATAGATGGGAATGTTATGATGGCAATGACACTAGTCCCATGGGTAGTTTAAGCTCTATTAAAGTGCATGACTACCTCATAATCCTTGAGCACCTAACTAATAGTGTTAATGTGCTCATCAAGAAACTCAAGATCTATGGTTGCTTGGTCATCAATGGGTGATATCATGAGTTGTACAGCTATAGATTGACCCTTCATTGAGGATTAAGAGATATAATGAAGGTCAAATTACATGGTTATGGCCTTCCATTAGGATATACATCTAGTTTCATAGATGTTGGTTGTTATGGCTCTAAGCATATTATCTTTGTAAATGACATTGACTTGGCTTCTAAGATGTAGTGTCTCCACTTCTTCAATGAGAAGACTAGAGCTAGAAAATACTTCTCCACTTCAGTGTATCAAGTCTCATGGGGAACTAATGCATGGATAAGGTAGTATACTAGTATCTCTACCCCATCATCACATTTTTGATAAAGTAGAAATGTAATGGATGTGTCAGAGATGACAAGGTAGATGTAAAATGGTTTTAACATCTTGTGGCTGATAGATCATTGGTAGTTGTGCCAACTCTTGCTTAAGATTTTTAAAAGCCTCTTGGCATTTAGTCATCCACTCATAGTAAGCCTCTTTCTTAAGAAAGTGCTGCATGGGCTATAATTTTTCTATAATCCTAGTGATAAACCTACGAATAAATTGCTATCTACCTTCTGATCCCCAAAGCTCCTTAATATTGGTAGGCACTACTAATTTGGATATGGTCCTAACCTTATCAGGATTGACACGTATCTCTATCTTGGATACTACAAAGCCAAGCATCTTACTAGTCTTGACACCAAAGATACACTTCTTGGTATTAAGCCTAAGTTCATACTTGAGGTACCATTTAAGCACAAGGTCTAGGTCATTAGCATGGTCATTAGCCACTTTGGATTTAATGGCTATCTCACCTACATAATCATTGAGCAAACCTAGCATGTAATTGCTAAAGGTGTAGGTCATGACTCATTGACAAGTTGGTTCTACATTCTTAGGACCAAAGGGAATCATAGTATAGCAAAAGGCACCCCCAAGGTATCATCAAGTTCATACTAAGTTGGTGCTCTATATTGATCCTAATCTAGTTATACCCTAAGAACCCATCCATAAAGAACGATAAGACATGTTTGACTATAGTATCAATAACTTGATCAATAATAGGTAGAGGAAGGTCATCCTTGATAGTCTCTTCATTTAGGACTTAGAAATCAATGCAAATATGGATACTAACATTCTTCTTGGAGACTATCACTATGTTGGACACCCATTTTGCATAGTCAACAACTCAAATGAAACTTGCTTGGTAATTTTTGAGATCTCATCAAGAATTGCTAAGACTAAATCAAGTATAATCTTGCATACTTTTTTGTTTAATTAGTCTAATGCTAGGATCAATTATGATGTTGTGCTAAATTAAACATTGTTCTAGGCCTAGAATGTCCTTATATGACCAAGAAAAGACCTTAATGTTATCCTATAGGACCTTGGTGATGTCTTGAGCCTTTAAGCTTCCAATGAGGAACTTATTTTAAGTGTTTTCTCCTCACCACTATGTGTCATGATAGGAACCTCAACCAAAGAGTCTTCAAATATGTCGCTAGCCTCAAGGTCAAGGACTTTAACTAGGTTTTTAGGCTATTCTAGAGGCTTCTCAATAGAGGCTATGTGGTTGGCAAGACTCTCAATCTTAAGATCTAGGTTATCAAGGTTGATATACTATTCTACATCACCATCGGGTTCATGTAGGCACAAAGGTAAACTACTCTACTTCTAGGTACTCATACTTTAATCTTGCTTATCAACCAAATGCATATTAAGTTGCACCTACATAAAAGTGAATAAAAACTACTAAAATGCTATAAAATTAATAAAATACATGTTATTCTAATGCAAACAAAGTCATCTAAGGCTAAAAATAGAGTAAAAACAAGCTAAAAAAGTGCAATAAGGGCCAAATAAAAGTCATACAAAGTGAAGTATGAGAAATAAAGATACAAATGGTCAAAAAAAGTCATAGTTTTGCCAATTTTAGGCCTTAATGGGCCATGATGTTAGTTTAAGGTCATAGTGGATGATGGTCACATGGTGTTAAATGGTGGTCAAGGAGGCCATACTAGTTCAAGAAGGCCAATTAATGTAACACAAGGCAAAAAATAAGTTGAAACATCATGTGATAAGGCCAACACAAGCCAAACATGCTACATATGGTGAAACTTGGCTAATATAAATCAAGAAGGGTTAGGTTCTTCTAGTTTTGTCCTTAGAGGACCATGGTCTATGGTTACAAGGGTCATTGGCTAGTTTGGGCATCACTTAGGATTGTTTGTATACTATTGGATTACACAACAAAGGTTTTTAAGCTTTCATGGTGGAACCACCCTATTTCCATGCTAGCCAGCATGGAAGGTGTAATCACTACCATGGAGGAAACATCCAAATGATTTTCAAGGCTTGTTCTAGCTAATTTTCAACTCCCAGTGGCTGGCATATTAATGTAGTTAGCTAGGGAAGTGAATAAATTAGTTTTGGCACCAAGTTTAACACCTACAATGCCTCTTTTGTGCTTGGAAATGTTTTCCAAACTAGATCCACATTGGTAATTGTGGAGCTACAATGGATACCAATGGTGTTTCAGGCATCAACAAGATTAAAATTAGTGTTTTAAGACCTTCCCTAGGCACTGCAAGGCTAGGATTTTTGAAATTGATCACTTTTGAGGTCAAAAATGATTACAAAAAAGCAAGCTTTTAGGTCACACCCCCATGTCTCCACACTAGCCAACATGGATGGAAGGGGAATTACCATAAAGAGTCCAAAATTGAGTTAAAACAAGATCAAATAGGGTTGCATGGGTAGTAGGGACCAAGATCTAGTAGTTTTGCATCTCATGGTTGCATTTTGAGGCCATTTTGGTAGGGTTTTGATGGTCAAAACATGTCATAGATAGTCTCCACACTAGCTCAACACTAGCTAGTATGGAAAAAAGGGAGTGCTCTTGTTTTTTTTTCTTCTTAAGATTATTTTAAGGGCTAATTGATAAAGCTTTTATGACCCTATGGTTGTATACTTTGATTTCCAAGGTTTTGAGTTGATTTTGGTCATTTTTAAAGGTTGTATGGGGTCATGCAATGTTACACCATCCTTTTTCCATGCTAGGTATGGTTATTCTAGCATGGAGGAGAGGAGTTAAAGGAATTCAAGGCCAAAATAAGATTGAACAAGAAAAATCTTAAGGCTATAAGGTTTCAGGCTTCACCAGTATAGGTTCTTGATTTCTTGGAGGGTTGATTTGTTGTCTGAGGAATACAAGTAACTCTTCCACATGGGCATTGTGCTAGCCAACGTGGAAGAATTAAAAGGTTGAGATCTAGGCCAATTTTAGCAAAAATTGACCATGCATATCATCTCCTAAGATTATTGATGTCAAATACTAGGGTTTAGGGCTAAAATTTAGTAGTTTGGAGGGTCCCAAAGTGGGTCTTTAGGTTCCCCTCTTATTTTCCCACTAGCTCCATACTAGTGAGCATGAAAAAGAGGTGCTCAGCATGAAAGACTTTGGGATGTCAATTTCTGGCTACTTCAAGCTTGTTACATGAGATTTGGTGACTCTTGAATGTGTCAAGAAGGTTTTAGAATGAAATTTTAGTTTAATTCCACATTAGCTCCATGCTAGTTAGCATGGTGCTAGCTATGAGGATCAAGAGGGATCAACTTTTAGCTATGTTTTATCACTTTCTTAAGGTTTGAAGGCTATAGAGGGTGTCGAAAGGGTTCTATAGTGCATGCAAGGTCATCTGATGTTACTCTAAGATGTTTATAAGTTTAAATTAAGCCCCCTCACTTAGTCTCCATGCTAGCCAATGTGGAGGAGGGGGTCCTTAATGTGGAAGAATCATAAATGTCATATCTAGATCAATTTTAACCTCAATTGACCATGAATGTGTGATCCTAGGGTTGCCAGGGTTAGGAATTAGAGTTTAAGATTCAAAGGAGTTAATTTGGAGATTTGCTAGATGGATTTTAGAGTCATCCCTCTAGTTCCACACTTGTTCCTTATTGGCTAGCATGGAACTAGCTAGGAATACTAGAAGGAATCAACTTTTGGCTATTTTGGATTAATTCTAACTGTGCATGTGAAGCTCCAAGGTTCATGGTGTCGATAGTCAAGGCTTAAGGTTAAAATTTATAAATTTCAAGGGTTTTTAATGGTTTTCTAGCTTACCACCTTGGTTCCACACTGGCTTCATGATAGCCAACATGGAACTAGCTAAGAGAATCAAGAGGATTCAATTCTTGACCATTTCTAGTTAATTCCAGTCATGCATGTGCACCTCCAAAGTTCTTGGTGTTCAGGCTTAGGGTTTTAGATCAGAAAAAGGTAATTTGAAGGGTTTCTAAATGATTTTGAAGGTTACCCCCTTGGTTCCACACTAGCTCCATGCTAGCCAGCATGGAACCAACTAGAAAGATCCCAAAGGATTAACTTTTGGAAAATTTTGACCACTCTAGATCATGGGTGTATGTTTTCAAGGTTACTGGAGTCAATTGGGAATGTCTAAGGCTAAATTTTGGTATTTTTAAAGTGTTTTTCATGAATTTATGAGCTTCCCTCTTTGTTCCATGTTGGCTCTAAATTGGCCAGTGTGGTATCAACTAGGAGGACCTTGGAAATCATGAAAAAGGTCAATTCTTGACATGCTTTAGCTACTTGAGTCCTTGGAAATCTTAAGATGTCAACTAGAGTTCATTTTGAGGTAAAACTTAGGGTTATTGATCATCCCCCAATTCATCCACACTAGCTCCATGCTAGCTAGCATGGAAGAGTGTATCCCCAGCATGAACAATAAAAGGGTTAGATTCTAGGTCACTTTTAGTAGGTTTTGACAGGGATTCAAAGCTACCAAGGATTGTAGAGATCAAAAGATAAGATTTGGCCTTGAAATCCCTTACTTTTAAGGCTCCTTGATGTTCATGTAGAGATTCCTAATTTTCTCCATGTTAGGTAGGATGGCCCTAACATAGAAGGGAGGGTGATGATTACAACATTTTTTATGGGTTTCAAGGCATTTAAACATTTCAACAAGCTCTAGTAGAGTTTAGAGGTCACTAGAGTAGCTCATAGGATTGTTGTGGATGATAAAAATGAGTTTTATGTCATCCCCTAGAGTATTCATGTTGGCTCCACATTAGCTAGTGTGGAAGAGGGGATGCTCATCATGGAATAGGGTTAGGGCATCAAAATTGACTCAAATTTTGAAGATTATCAACTACTAGAGGCCACAGAGCAACACCAAGGATACCAAGTCAATTTAGCACCTAGTTGCTACTTCTTCTTGGAACAATGCCATTGAAAATGGTTTGGCATCCTAGAAACCTCATCCTATCTAGAGCATAGTTTCCCCACCATCAAGATCCCAAGATAGTGTGCAATCATGGCCTCCATTAATTCAATTTGGACTTCTCAAAAAAATGTAATGTCCTCCATCCAATTGGAGAAAAATGAGTTAGTGACCAACTCCAATTTCCCCTCTAATTAATGAAAGGCCTCATCTCATCAAACACACTCCATGAGCCACCACATCTCTAGATTTACTTTATACATTGTACACACTAGCTTGACCATGGGTGTTATGCCCATAGCGACTATCACATCCCTCTAAAGTCCAAAGCTAACTACCACAACCTATGCTAGTAGAGGAGGTTGCACTAACCTAAAGATAGTACTATTTTAAATCTTCCAGAAAGCCCAAAGAACTATTGTTACTCAAGAATTGTCACTTAACTTTGCATGAACCTAAAGCATCACAACCCCCCAAGTGTCCATCACATAAGGACATTGATATATAAAGTGTTCAACCATCTCAAGGTTGTCAAAACATAATGGGTAACTATCATTAATACATAATCACCTCCTCTGCATAACAAGCCACACTAGAAGCACATCATGTCCAATAAGCCAAATGAAAACCTTAAGTTTTTTTTGGTAGCCACCCTTTCCAAATTTTTGACTCACTATCAACTAGAGGATACTTTCCTTGAATAAGCTGTCATGGTGACACCCCTAGCAAGCCTTCCCTCAACAAATCCTATGCATGTCTACAAATTTTCCTCCATATCAACAAATCTCAATGGTCTGCTTAGTAGCACCGATACCTACCATCCATAATTTTAATCCATTGAGTTGCCTCGTTCTAATTTTGTAAGGGGCATTTAATTAGTCTCTGATAGTCCATCATTATTTCATCTTCAAATTTCAAAATGCCTAGGCTTCCAGTATCCCTAGGTTTCGCTATAGTCTTACAACAAACTAGATGAAAGGTCTCAAGAGTTAGTTCCCTTACTTCCTAAAACTAAAGAGAGTTATAAAGAGATTGCAATTAAAGCTATAATTACATGAGCCGTAAAAATAGTTTGCATGTTTCTAGGATTAATTTCTCATAAATGTGTTAAAGAAGATTTTTCTTGTTAGATTTAATGACATCTAATAAATAACATAAAAATCAAACTTAAGTTCAACCATCTAGGAATATTTCAAGTTACTATAAATGTATTAGAACTAATTTTGAGCAACCTCAAGAAGAATTTGAGCAAGGTCTCATAAATTATAAATTTAAATGAAAAATGTCTATCAATATTTCTTTAACTTTTGAAACCTTTGAGACCTCCATAAAATAAGGAATTTTAGCTAATAAAAAGGAAGATAATCCAACTAAAATTTTTAACCAGGTTGAAGAGGCAACCTAATTTCCATTTTTGATAGAATTTAATCCACTTTTTAATAGCTTGAACATTGCAATGAAAAAAATAAATCTAGTTACAACTATAGGTTTCCAAAATCCTAATTTTAGCTAAATATTAGGTAACATGTCCACTATGGAAGGGACTACTCAACTAGTAAGTATATTAAACTTTCAAATCCCTATCATCACAATAGCTACAATTATTTCTATAGTAAGTGCAATTATGCTTAGATCCTTAGGTACTTTGATTTTTATAATTGTATCTCCTTCATATCATTCACCTCCTCCAATTTGACTCAAATCAATTTCTTTCTCTTTTGGAAGCATAGGCTCTAATATTCATTTGGGGCAAGTTTATCAAGGAAAAACTTTAGGGGATTTATTAAATTATAGGACATCAACAATTCTCCAAGGATCAATAGTTTTTTTCTCCAAGAAGAAATGTAGAAGTTAAGAATTTACATTTACTACTCATTTTTATGAGAACTAATGATGAAGATCCTATAACTCATTATGAAATTTGAAACCATGATAGCTATGTTAGCAACTTAAGGGGAGGATAGGACAAAAGATGATAGCTTTTAAATCTACTTTAAAATACAAAGCTAATTTTTGGCTTCAAACCTTGTGAACTCAAATAGGCTCATGGGATAAATTTAAGGTAATATTTATTCAATGCTTTCTCTTTAATGATAGGCTATATATCCTTAGGAAACAACATATGAGATTTATAGAAAAGGAAGATGAGGATTACGAAAGTGTCTATGATACATTTGAGGGTCTATGCCCTAAAAATTCCAATCATGGACTTTTAGTCCACTAATTAATAATTGAAATTTTTATAGAGGGTTTATTACCATATTATTGAAAAAATTTAGATTTTGATTCTAAGGGAAATATTTAAATGTGACACCAAAAGAAGGTTGGATAATTATTACCTCTTTTGTATATCAAAACAAACATTCATGAAAACTTGATATCATGCAAGGTGTAATCTACCAAACTAAGGAATTACATAGAAAGATTGATGAATTAACTAGATTAATTAAGAAATAATCTGATTTTACTTAAGATAAAATCTATAATTTATGTGGAAATAAGCAACATGACACCACAACTTGTCCAACCTTGGTCTACTATAAGGAAGAAATTTGAGATTCTATAAGATCTTTTGAACAAATAAGAAATCAACCCTTTTCGCCATTCCAACCAAGACCATTTTATCAACCATCAATACCAATCTCTCAAAACAATTATAAACCATTTAGAAAATAGGTTAATAAATTGGATTACTTACCTCAAAGTTTAATGGCTTTCATAAAAGAGAATAGGCAATTTGTAGCTGAAATGATAAGAAGATTCTAGGATTTAACTAAAAGTGACTTACCTTCTTAGCCTAAACCAAATCCCACATATCAAAGGAATGGCAAGGAGAAATTACATTCTATCACTCTAAGATGTGGAAAAACTACTAAACCTAAGCCTATTAAGAAAGTTAGTTATGAGAATAAAGTTGAAGAGGCATAAGGGGAGGATCAATCACATGTAACAATTGTATTAAACAAGAAATGAAGTAAAGAACCAATGAAGATGGGGTTGGGAGAATAGCCTTCAACATCTTCCTTATTGTTAAATAGGAAAATAATCTTACCACCATTTCCTAGAAGGTTGCAAGAAGAATTTTCCAATAACACACATATAGAGAAAATGTTTAAAGAATTATATTTACATATTTCCTTTGAGAAATTTGTAACAAATAGACCACTTTATTGACAAATATTTAAGGGAATTATGTACCAAAAGAAGGAAAGAAAAGATCCCTAGACAAGTATATTTTGTTAATAACTTATCTTAACTTATGAAAAGTAATGTAATTCTAAAATATTAAGATTCAAGAGTTCCAACTATTCCTATATGAATTAATGGAAAATGTATCAAAAATGCCCTATTCGATCTAGGTTCTAGCATTAACATCATGCCACTTGATATGGCCAAGATTCTAAACTTGGCAAATATTAGGAAAGTCAAAATGTGAATTTTCTTAGTTGATGGCTCAATTGTTAAACCTATAGGAGTAGTAAAAGATTTAATAGTAGAAGTAGAAAATGGAAAATACCTAATACCTTTGCCTATAAAGAATGCCTTTTGGTCTATGTAATGCATCTAACACCTTCCAAAGGGCAATCATATCAATTTTTTCTACTATGTTAGAGGAATACATAGAGGTATTTATAATTGATTTTTCACTATATGCAGATACTTATGAACAAACATTAGACTAGTTAGAATATGTCTCGGATAGATGTATAGAGAAAAATTTAAAATTAATTTGGGAAAAAAGTCATTTGATTGTAATAAGTAATGTAGTTTTAGGACACATAATCTCTAAGAAGGAAATAAAAATGGATGATGAAAAAGTAAAGATGATCTCTACACTTTTAGCCTCAACCAATTTAAGAATACTTTGGTGTTTCTTAAGTCATGTTGGAAATTATAGATGGTTCATCAAATATTTTTCAAAAATTTCTAAACCCCTTTATATGCTTTTAGGGAAAGATGTTCCCTTCATATGGATTGATGATTTCCAAAAAGCATTCTCTAAACCTAAGAAAAGAGTAACTAATTCCCTAGAACTTAATTCACCTAATTGATACTTTCTCTTTGACTTAATGTGTAATGCCAGTGACACAACTATTAGAGGAGTTTTGGGCCAATACATAGAAAATAACCAAGAGTAATTTACTATATTTCTAAAAGTTTAGATCAAGCTTAAGTAAACTATACAACTATAGAGAAAGAACTTTTGGTAATTGTATATGCTTTGGATAACTTTAGATATTATTTAATAGGATATAAAACTAGGTTATATCTTGATCATTCAACCATAAAATTTCTAGCCAACAAAAATTATAAAATGCAAGGATTATAAGGTGGTGTCTGCTTCTCTAATAATTTGATCTTGATATTTTAGATAAAAATAGGAGAGAAAATGTTATGATAGATAACCTTTCTAGGCTAGAAAAACTCTAGAGGAGAATAGAGCATGAAGATTATTTAATGATAAATTTCTTAATGAATAACTCTTTTTAGTGAAAAGGGACTCTTAGTTCATAGATATAGTAAACTACTTAGCCACAATGAAAACACCAACTAAATGGATTAAAGAAAAAAACAAGTCCTTTCTAAGAATCATCTCAAAGTATATTTGAAATGAACCATATCTCTATTGATTATGTAAGAGTGATGTGGTGAGAATATTTCTTGTGAAAGAAGAATAATAACATATCTTACACATGTGTCATGATGACCTTGGAGGTGGATATTTTGACAGTCATATAATAGCTATAAAAATACCACAAAGTGGATTTTATTGGTCCACTATTTTTAAAGATTCTCACATATATATCTAAGGATGTGACAGTGTCAACACTTAGGGGCAATTATAAGAAGAGAAGAAATGTCATTCAATCCCATCTTAATAATAGAACCTTGTGATGTATGGGATATAGATTTTTGGGCATCATTTCCACCTTCCAATGGATGCCAATATATCTTAGTATGTATAAATTATGTTACTAAATAGGTAGGAGCTAAAGCTAATTCAACAAATGATGTTAGGGTAGTTGTAGCTTTTCTAATAGAGCATATTTTAATATGATTTGGAACTTCATGGAAAATTATTAGTGATCAAAGAACCCATTTTGTAAATAAAATAATGGAGAAGTTCCATAAGTCTTGTAGAATCCAACATAAGATAGGCACTACCTATCATTCATAAACAAATGGTCAAGTTAAAAATCCTAAGAGAATTATTGTAAAAAACATAACTAAAATTATTTGTGCTAAAAAGAAAGATTGGTTTAGGAAATTACAAGATGCACTTTGGGATCATATGATTACTTATAAATCAAACATAGGATATTCACTTTATTAATTTGTTTATGGTAAATAGTTTTTATTTCTTGGTGAAATAAAATATCAATCCCTATGATTAATCTATCAAGTAAGTTTTGATGAAGAAATGAATCAAGATTTTCGAATGACCCAATTACATGAACTTGACGAAGTGCCTATGCATGCACTTGATATACAAAGAATAATTAACAAATGCAATGTATGTATGCTATAAACTACTAAAGATGCACTTCTTGGAAGGAGTTAAACTCTTATTATATAACATGAGAGTACATAAATTTCTTGGGAAATTAACAAACTTGATGGGAAGGCCCATACCTAGTATTACAAACCCATAGTAATGGTAGCATCCTAATTGCATCCATAGAGTATCTATCTATCTTACTCCTAGTAAATGACTAAATACGTAGGAATTACCATTAACATCAAATAGAAGAACCTAGGAAGGATGAGTTAGTAGAATTAAATGATTCTAATTACCTTGTAGATGAACATGAAAAAAATTCTTAAGTAGAAGTTAAAGCTATGGAGAGTAATTTCAAGAAGATAACCTATTTCATAATTTATAATAATTAAGATATGACCAATAGTCTATAACATATACCTTGAAAATGTAGAGGACAATAGGAATTCCTATTGTTAGTTGGAACTATAAAGAATTCAATAACATCATGTTTGGATTACAAGGGAGAAGGACAACTTCCCATACCTTGTGATAGATTGATTTAAATTGAAAATCAATCTAATTGTGTTCCTTAGATTAATAAACAAATACTTCACACATAATAAATTGTATTATCTTTTGAATAACATTCCTTAGGTCAAAAATTTCACAAGTTAGGGGTAAAATAACCAAGTATAGGATAATGCCTCTAAGTGTATGGTTTCAATTAGTTACCTACTTGGATAGTTAACAAGGTAGAAATGGTATGTTATATTATGACTAGCATCTATGGTGATAAAAGGATTTTCCAATATGAAATAAGATCAGCACCCATGTGAGAAATCCATATAATTGATCAAATATAAAATGAAATTAGCTCCCATAAGAACCTCATGATTAAAGTAGACTGAGTATAGCTATTTAAGAAATGAAGAAAAAAGAAAGAAATAAAGAGTTATGATGAAAAATAAAATAAAAAATAGTAATGAGAAAAATCAAAAGAGAAATGCCCCCACAAGTACCTTTAACCATGAGCAAATCCATTGCACAAGAACCTTATAGTTGGGGTGATGCTAAAAGCTTACATTTCCAAGCATCTCACAAGGACACCCTTTTGTGAGAAGAGTGATTATGGATGAAGCAAATATCACCTAAAATAACTCAAGATGCCACTAATTTTAAGCTAGGATATAACACTATAAGGATTAACTCATCTTAGTAAGTACCTTAATGAACACCCTCACTTCTAGCCATTTTTCTTACTCAGCTCATTTAGTCTCAAAGCTTGTGTTAGTTCATATTCCAAGCAATGTTATTATTTTCTTTCTTTGGATTTTATATTTTATTTTAATTAATTATTTTATATTCCTATTTTACTTTCCCACTTTCAATTGTATTCCTCCATTGTTATTCTAGATTGCCAACTATCATATGCATAGGTAATTAAAATTCTTTGATTCTTTAATCATTTGGCAACATGCCTTCTATAGGAGTTAGTGGTTGAGATCCCTACTATGACTATGCAATGTGAATAGTAATCATTGGAAGATCAAAGTTTACCTATTCATTATGCATAGTGGGGAATGTATAAAATCCATGGAAGTTTTTCTTTTGGTCTATTCTCCTAGCTAGTCTCTAGTATAATCTCAAACAATAATAATTCCTCTAATTAACCTAGGCTAGGGACATAACCTATATTAATTAGGAAGAGAGGGAAACTTGACACTTTAAAAACTGGATAAGATAGTAGGGTAGAACCAACAAAGAAGCTAATCCAAGATCAAATTAGGAAACAAGTTCATTGGAAGATATGCATCTCAGATCTTTAAAATATAGAAAAGGTAGAAATCTTGAGATTTTAAGTCATCCTTTCAATGAATGAATAGACATTGTGAGAAAAGGTTTTAGGCCAAATATTCCTAGATGGGCCTTCCTAACCAAGTTATATCTAAATTCCTATCCTCTATAATAATGTTTAATGATAGACAGTAAATGGAGGAAAGTAACGTTTTATTAACAATTCACTTAATAAATTTATGATATCAATATTTATGGTAGAACACTAATACCTATGATAGAAAAGTTTACCCTATCAAGAGATACCACAAAATTGAAGTTTAAAGATACATTGGGAGTTTGGAATCCCTTAGGATTTCAATATATCAATATGCATTAATATATCGATGTCTTGAAACATTGTTATCAAAGTGTATTAATTTTGTGATTCTAATCAATAACAAAAGAATTTACATTCAATTTGTAAATCATGATATTAATTTAATAGAAAAGTATCGATATCTAGTTATATAATGATATTGATCGATATTGAGTGGATTTGTCAAGTTCAATAGAGGAAAATTTTTCCTAAAATCCTCACATCTAAATAGTGCTACTACAATAAGTATTGATATTTAATTATACATTGATATCGATCCACATTGAGGGGATCGATAAAGTTTGATAAAAGAAAAAATTTACATAAAACCCTTACATCTAAATAGCACGACTATGATGGACTTCAATAGGTCAAAGTATTATATGTAGAACTTATCCATCTCTATCATGATCATGATGTAGTTTAACTTATTTTTTATTGAAATATTTCAATCTCTCAGAAAATATTGATATGATTAAAAAGTAAAAAGACTAGAACCAAATAGTAAGGTGGTGGAAAGTAATTAAAAGCCACCACCTGATGGGATAAATCCTATCCTAGAAAAATTTACACAATGATAGGGTTCATCTAATTATGTCTTTATTTTCTAGAAATTCCACTACATTTAAGATCCAACTAGGCAATGGCCACAATTAAGGTCTACATCCATGCAAGTGTTGTCTCTTCAAGATGCTAGGTAAGCCTTACCTTGCTAAGTTAGGATACCTTCTTGTTTTTCTTGAATAGATAATGATGTTTTCATTTTCTTCTACTAACTTTCATGTGTGAGTAGGCTATAAATAGTAGAATCTTCCACCACTAAGTCACAAGAAAATATAAGTATGGGCCTCAAAAATGAAATTGATGATAATTTCTATATATTTAATTTTCTTATCATCTTGGAAAAGCCAAGAATCAAATATTTAAAATCATCCCACATCACATTGAAGCAAGCTACATAGAGTGGTTTTATCATAGTAATGTAGCTATCCATCAACAGATTGAGATAATGGAGTATGTGGCGTTTCTTAAATCCTCTATTAATTGGTTTTCCTAGGAGGAAATCTTGGAAGCTCACTAAAATCTAAAGCCCCACTTCACCAAAGTAGATCCTCTAGAACAACCCCTAATTTCCTTAGTGAGAAATACTAAGATCAAAATTAGAGCATCATGGTTCCAAGAGAGGTTCGGCCTACCTAGCAACAAAGAGGACATATTCAAATCTAAGGCCAACACTAAGGAAAAGTATGATCTTTTTCATCAATTCATAAGAGAGTCTAATTTTGATAGGATTCAAATCCAGGGATTTCACTTTATGAATCTACATCTAGAACATTGTGTGATGGTAAGGATGATCATCACCAATGTCCTACTATAAATGCATACCACTTATGTTCTCAACCTAGCCCTTCGGGTTATAAAGGCCTTGAATTTAATGAAAAGGACAACTTTGTGTCCCTACCAATTAGCTACATGATGTATCATTACAATGATAATGCACTTAAATTATGTTTTCCTTTAATAATTTTAGCCATATTGTAAAAGTTGGATCTTTCATATCCCTAAATAGGCATGAAGATGAACCTCACTATCCTAAAGAAGAACACCTTCATGAGGTTTCTAAAGATCTACGTCAAGCTTAATCCTTTCATAAAGGAATTTGATAACCCAGGCTCCATGTTGGAACCTCTGGATAATAAGATTCTAAAACTCTAGTATGAAATGACAAAATAGCTATCGGAATTGAAGTCCATCTAGTGGGAGATCTTGACCATGTTGGAGAGGGTAAGTTTTACCCCAATAGAAATAGATAAGAGGGTCACTGATATTGAGAAGAACATGTATCCATAGGTTTGGGATGATGATGAGGGGTTGAACACTCATCTTTTGAGAAGGATATGGATGTAGAAGGAGGATATAAGGTTTGATCCTTATGTGTGTTTGCTTGCTTTTGGGAATTGGAGAGGCCATTTTGTATTTAATTTTTGAACTTTGATATGTTTTGATTTTTTATTTTTTATTTTGTATATATGATCTATTGGTGATAAAATAGAGTTTTAGGGTGGCAAGAAGACCTTTGAAATTCTCTTTATGTTATGAACATTATCATCAATATGAAGGACTATGAATGACTTTTTTTTAGATTAATTACTATTTTAGAGATCTAGAATGAATTATTAAGATTTTTTTGGTATTATGATTATATTTAGGCCTAGTAATCATGATCATATTTGAAGAAATGCATGGATTATGAAATAATATTATTGGTGTGTGATTTGAATTTAGAAAAATCAATATAGCATATATATATATATATTTCATATTCATGCATGCTTAAGGGATATTTTTTGCCTCTATTGGCTAGGCACTAATGAAAGGTTCATAGGGGGATGTGATGAATCCCTAATTTTCTTTAGTTTTAATGTGAAAAATAGATTAAATTTTTATTTTTTTGTTATTTTATCATATTGAAGTACATCAAATTCTTTGATGGAACATGATATGTAATGATCACTTGGTTAAGTCTGTGTTATTGCAAGATATAGTGGAATTGATATGTATCACTAATATATTGATTTGCATAATGAAATTTAACAAAATTTAATGGTAGACATGTCAATACATCTTGTTAGAAAAAACTTTGATTACCTAAATTTTATCGATCTTCATAGAAATTATGATAAAAATTAATAACATTAGAATTAGGAAGATCCAGAACTCTGTATGGTATGGATATATTAATCCAAGTTATATATACTATGAAGATCGATAATCAAGAGACATAGCAATTGTGATTCAAATTGACAAGTGCCTATAATCATATCAATCCATATTAATTTTCTAATGAAAATTGATACATCTATCTTGTTAAATTTCCCCAAATTTAAGATGCAAGCTCTTCTAATATAAAAAGGGGAGCACCTTACCCAAGAGGGAGGATTCAATACCTAAGAGAACCTACATCAATTTGGAATAATTTTTATTAATTCTCCTTATAATTGTTATTGTAGATACATATCATTGAAGACCATCAACAAGTTGTTGAGGCTACTACACCATGAAACAAGGCAAAATTGTACATTGGATGATGTCTCCCTTGTGATCCTTATAACTCATGATTATATTCAATGATTTCAAATTTAATTTAATCTTTCAATTTCCACTATGGAACTTATGATTAGAAGTTAGGATGAAAGTTTATGATTTGGCTTATGAGTAATAGTCATAAGCATGGGATTTGATTTGATTTGAATCTAATCATTTATTATCTTGATAATTTATTTGGCTTTTAACTATTCCCTCATGGATGACTCATGGGCTAGTCACAAATGAGGTGACATTTCTATAACAAAGGTAATCTAGTGCTAGAATTTTGACTAACTCATCAATGTTAATGATCAATAAAGTATACAAGTCACATAACAAACAATATCATGATGCATCAATAAGAGATGTTACATTCCAACCTAGAGATAAGGCTCTTTATTGGAATCCCATGCATGTGCCATAATGTACTAAATTCCAAATATTATGAGAAGGATCTTACATCATCCATTCAACTTTTTCTTCTAGGATAATAGTAATTTACCACATGACTAGCCATCAAAAATACATGTTAATGTACAACTTAAGTCATTCATGGAATCAAAAGTAACCAGCAACACTAACACTTCTACACAATAATAGGCATGCTATATTTCTTAAATCTCCTTCTCTCAAATTAGTTATTGTGGAGATGATCATTAATTATAACATCTTGATTAGGATAAGTAATTTTTTCACCTTTTTGTTTTACAACATTCCTTATATATTGTTCATTTTTTAATATTTTATTGATTATTTTATATATTTTCTCTTCTCCTCTTTTCTTTTCTTCCTTATTAATTACATCTAGTCTTGTTGGAAATCTTTGATTTTATTCATTGCTATTGCAAATTTTTGAAATTTATTTAATGTAGCTATTAAGGTTATGATTGATTAACCAAATTGATAAATTTTATCTTTGGATTATGTTCTTGACTAATAATGTATTAATTTCCTAGTATGGAGTACATTCACTCTAAAATTCAGCACCTTCAATGCACTAAATCTAGATATCATGCAAAGACAAATTTATTTGCTAGAAAAACAAGAAAGTCGGCTATCTTCAATTAAAATTATTCAAATATTACAATAGGGTCACACAACCCATAAGCATCCAAAAACCTATCACACATAAATGATATTATAGAACATGAAGCTCTGCAATCACATAATGGTTGTTCTTAGTGCAATACACAACCAAGAGAAATCTCTCCAATAATCTAGGACAAAGATCTCAACTCACAAGTGAGATACAAGAGAATAGAACACATAGATAAACACACCACAAGCTGAACTTAGTGATACAATCACCTATTGCACTCACCTAATGTTCTTAACCAATCTTTCTTACCTAGTTCTCCTTGCATACAAACTCTCCTCCCTTCTCATGGATGAAGGCATACATAATTATAAAGATCAAAAACCCTAGAAAGCTTTCTATTTACCTTCCTAGATGTTTCTCACATGGATCTAGAGTCTTTTGAATGTTTCCCAATTAAAACACCATGTCAGAGCTTTTCTTCTTTACCAACATAGACATCTCTTTATCATGTAGACATCTTCTGTGAAAACCTTACACTTAGGATAAATAGCTATTGTATTTGGTTGATGTCTTCTATGCACTGGAGACATCTACACTTTAGAGGAGACGTCTATCTTTTTAAGGAGATGTCTTTTGTGAAAGCCCTACTCTCAGGAGAGACGTCTACTATTTTTGGTAAACATCTTCTATGAATTTGAGACATTTACACTTTAGGGAAGAAATCTCTGGAATGACATCTATCATTCCAAGAAGTCATTTATCCTAAATATGCCAAAAAATAAAAATGCTTGTTTTGATGCTGAGAGCCTCTAGATGCCTTCCAAAAAGTCCCCATAGACCCTAGAACCTTGTAAACTCTTTAAAATAAGTCACAAATACCTTCAAACATGCTAGAAACATTCAAGAATCTTCATCATAAAAATTCAAAATGAAAACATACAAATAAACTAGACACACACATCCAGGTCTTCTCCTAGCACAAAACCTACAAAAAAACATGTAGGACAAGCACAAGGGAACTGGAAGAGGTGTTCCTACACTAGCTCTCTCACCCTTCAAAAAATAAACTCACATAAACAAGGAAGTAGGGGTATAAGTGATCCCCCACTCAACATGTTTGGTCTCTTGGACCCATACAGCATCATTAGTGGATTGATCCTCCTAATGGATCAAATATTCATGCCTTTTGACTCTCCAAGTGTTAGAAGCTTTCTTCCTATTAAGTATGATTACCTTCTTCTTAATTAAAGACTTGGATTGATCAATAGCCTCCTTCAACTCATTGATACTTTCCTATATGGTCTCCTCATCAACTAGTCCATGATAAGACACATGATCTGAAACATTAAATTCAAAATACATATCAACATCTTTTGGTAAATCAATCTCAAAAGCATTGTCATTAATTTTAGCCTTGATTTTGAAAGGAAAAATCTTCTTAGCTTTCAATTACCAAAAGTTAACATCTCTCAACTGCTTCTTCTTCAAGTGCATCCAAACCAAGTTACCAATAGAAACATTAGGCTTCTGCTTACCCTCATTTTTCATAAGGACTCTCTGTTCAACTTTCTTCTTATGATTTTATTTTACTTGTGCATGAAGATCACTCATCTCTTGCACAAAATCAGCATTAAGTTGAGCTTCACCATCAAAGCTCTTCAAAGTATCCACCATCTTTGGAAAAAACCCATAATTCACCTCAAATGGGATTTTGTCAATTATAACATGAAAAGCCTTATCATACAAAAACTCAACATTCTTCTTCTTGGTGTTGGTAATTTTCTTACTCATTCTTCCTCCACAATTGAAATCACAATGTAGATTATCTTCATGCTATTCATCATTATTAGTCTTACTCTTACCAACAATGGAATAAAAAGTTACATTGCTTTCATCATGCACAACATAACTTGAAACTTCATCATAATCAACACAATGATCATTATGTTCATCATCACAATGAAACAAACCACTATTAAGATGAAGTGAAAAACTAGAATCTAACACACTAGGTTCCACATAAGAGACATTATTACCATCTATAATGTAAAGCCTAGACTCACATACCTTTTTATGGCTTCCCTAATCCATATTTAGTTCAACTAGATCTTCAACATGTGGCTATCCAATCTCATCAAAGTTTCTAGCTTTAAGATTTCATATAGTAGTCTCTAACTCCAATGGTTTCTCATCTTTCAAGGAATCATCAATAGCTCCTACAACCCATGTTGGAGGTACCAACTCAAAAGGTAAATATTCCTCCATATTTTTAGCATCAGTTTCATCAAAAACATCATTAAAGAAATCATTCTTCCACATACCTTGGCTAGAAGACTCACCTCTCTTCCATGAGATAGTCTCAACATGACTTAGAATCCTCTTTCCCTTGTTGCAAGGCATAGAACACTTACATAAGGAATGAGTATCATATCCTCTAGTGATGCTCTTGATTCTTCGTGAAGAAGTACCTTGATCCTTGCCACTCTTTTGGCCTTGATATTTCACCTCCCATAACTTATGAAGTAAGAATTGTTCTTGACTAGCCACCTACACCACTTTGTACTTTGTAGATTTCTTGGTCTCTTTGATGAAGCTATTGGTTCCTTCTTTTGAAAATTTTGAGTATTGAGCACTCCCTTGCTTAATAAGATATGTTTAAAAAATCCTTTTCTCATTAATCTCCACTTCACCAAACCTTTCATCTTCCCTCTTAAACACCTTTGAAAATTTCTCCTCCAAACATAACACACTTGTAGGGAGTTCAACTTGCTTATCATCATGGTTAGTAGCAACTATTGTCATAATAATAAAAAAAAACCTATTTCATCATGTTCCTTGATATATTCCCTCTCTCCTAGAAGGATTAAGAAAGCATTAAGTGAGCTTTGCTACCTCACTTGTTCAGTTATCATAGGAATCAAATCATGGACTTCATCAGGTCTAACAACACTCCACACATTTCTTGCTTCATCAAATTAAGCACCATTATCAAAATTCCAAGTTCTACCAAGAATTAGATAAGAAAAATCTATTGGAAGTACATCACACCTCACAATATCATGAAAACATCCAATTTTAAATTTCAAAGTACATTGTTCCCTCACCTCTTCGGAACAATCTTTAAATAACCAATGTATCTTATAGGGTCTTGGATGAAGATTAGTTTAAAAAACCAATCTAATAACTACCTTAGAGGAAATAACATTTTCATAGGCTTCCCCATTAATCAAAACATGAATCCATTCCCCACTAAGCAAACTACTAGCCTCAATCCAAAACAATATTTTCTTATCAGGATGATCTCCTTTATTGACATTAGCCATGAATGAATAAGAAATTTATTCAAAAACATCCTCAATTTTTGGAAGATTAGGATTACCTCTATGGAGAGCTTGACTTGATGTCTCCTCCACCTCCATAGTTTGGATATCTTTACCCTTGTCTATCTTGTGAAGTGGAGATTCCCATTACTTATGTTCCCATTCTCCACATTTGAAGCAATGAAATTTTGATGAGCTACTACCATGACCCTTGCCTCCCTTGCTTAGGTCCTTCTTGGTTTTACCTTTCTCATCACCTCCTTCAATATTCATATCTTGGCTGCCCTCCTTGTCTTTAGATTTGGGTTTGGATTTGGACCACTTATTAGATCTAGATTCCTTATCCTTCCCCTTAGAACGTTGCTTGCTCTTGGTTCCAAATACACATAATTTCTTCTCAACTTTGAGTGCCAAATAATAATCATAATTAAAGGTTTATTTCCCATAAAAGGGTAACTCTTGTTGTTACATCATTTCAAGACATCCAAAAAATATTGAATCTTTCTCATACTCCTCCCAGCTTACCTAAACTTAATGGAATAGATTACAAAATTTCATGTAGAATTCTTTAACATCCTTGTTACCTTGGCTTAGAAATTTGAACTTCATAATGGTTTCTTGTCTTTGATGAGATTGTTCACATTTTCTTTTCAACATGTGTTTCATTAGATCCCAATCTCTAATAGGCTAACCATTTATCTTTCATAACCCTAGGACACCTTTTCCCATCATGTAGAAGTCATACCTTCTAATTTGGATTCAGGAATAGGTACCCTCAAGTTGTTTGGTACCTCTTTCAATAAACAATGCTTCTCAAGTGCCTTCAACCAACTTGCAAAAGCATTGGTACCATCTAAATCATTGAAATTCTTCAACTCTACATATGGAAATCTTAAAGCATTTTTGAATGTTCTAGCAAGCCTTGCCTCATCTTCATTGTCAAGCTTTCTTGAAAAAGTATTTAGCACCGCTAGAGCCCTTAGACTTATTATTTCAAGAATATGATTCCCTCCCATTAGAATCCTTAGTTGACGGTTTCCTACACTACCATAGCTAGATTAACCTTACTCATCATTTCATCTCCATCTGGCTGTGAAACTTCTTCATCTGAATGTACATGCTCTTCACCTCCATGTGTTGGAATATGGCTAGGGTTGGCTTGTCTATCCACCTTTTTATTTATTTAATCCAATGGAACAACCATGATCTAGAAGGTTAACTTCATGCTCTCCATGTCATGATTGAGAACTTGCACTTGTTTCTTCTTGGATGTCATTTGAAATTGACAAAATCCTCAACCAAAATACAAGAAACAATAAAACTAGGCTTTTATACCAATAATGTTGGGGCATGTTCACTTCACAATTAATCACCTTCAATGCCCAAAATCTAGATATTATGAAAATATAAATTTATTTGCTAGAAAAATAAGAAAACTAGCTATCTTCAATTAAAATTATTCAAAGATTACAACAAGGCTCACATAACTCACAAGCATCCAAAAACCTATCATACTTAAATGATATTGCAAAGAATGAGGCTCTACAATCACACAATTGTTGTTCTTAATGCAAGGCATAACCAAGGGAAATCTCTCCCACAACTTGTGTGACATCCCATCCTTGGATGTCATTGAAAACATCAAATATATGATATATTAGACATTATGTATATGAAGAAAATATGCCAAATGTAAAATATATGTGATATTTAACATTATGTATAACGGAAATAATAGAAAAAATGCAAAAAGAGAAAGAACATGATGCTTTATTAATATGGAATAGCATATCTGGATCATGCTCTGAGAGTGCTCCTTGGGATTTTCTTCCATTGGCATCTATCCCTTAGAGGCAATCTAGCACTACCACCATGGTTAGGCCTATAACCTAGCTAGAATGGATGGCCAATCCACTTCTTGTCCAGCTTCACCTGGATCTTATCACTTGCCTATACCAACTCCACCACTTCATGCTTAGCACAACCTCTAAGCCTAGCTATAAATGCCTTAGGTTAAACCTCCAAAGGTTACCTTGAGAAACATGTCTTTTAGTACAACATGTCCTTTTAGATCTTAACTACAACTACCCTTTCGGGCCTTGTTACGATAACAATAGCACTTGTTATGAAGAGGCATCATCTTTTTTGGGCAATCACATCATTTGGAAATGGGGATGTAGCAATGTACCCCCTTAGGTTACGTTTGTCCTCAAATGAGTCCATGTTTACTATCTTTTCCTAGCTCTAATGCCTCTATTATGATCCTATGCTTTAGTAATTTGATTTCTTCTTTGAACTTGAAGTTGTTTCTTGCTTATTCTACACATAAGATATATGTGAGAATAATTATATGGAAAATTAAATATTACTTTATTAATACTTCATTTTCTAAGATAATGATAGGAGGTAAATTAAAGATCTACCAACCACCAATCACTAGCCTAGCTAGGGTAACACAAAGTGCAACTCATATCTGGTTACCCAAGTGAAGGTAGGGCAAATTCTTTATTTTGAATTTCCATTACCTTAGATATTTTCCTTATCTAATTAAAATATAGATTAAATACTAAGGAAAATAATAAGATCTTAAATAAATGTAAGTGTGGGATACTTCCTACTCTTGATCAACCTTATGAATTGATAAAGTAATTGCAATTCTTCCATAAGTGTTATATGATCATATGGTCTTGTTCAAGATGGCAAATATTAATCTTGATTCCTCTCAACTTCTTCTTTATAAATTAGCTTCATTAACTTTGTAACTTGCAATAATCAAACATTGAACAAAATATAATTTAAAGTCTTAATGAAGAATGTTCTTGATATATCCTCATTAATCATAGCAATGTAATTGGTAAACTATGTTTCTTGATGAGTACTATCAGTCAACATCATTTGTTCCTAAATTTTAGAATTTGAATTATCTATTGAAGATTCAAAGTAAGCAAAATAAACATTGGCTGCTGAAATTTCATGTTAAATTGATGGAAAAATCTTCTTCCAATCAAGTTCATCTCAAAGGATTCCTTTACACATCCATATTTTAAGAATTAATAGACACCACTTCCAAATTTTACATTAAAATCTCCACAACAAATAAATGGGGTTGGATTAGTATATCTTAGGAATAACTTATTCTTCAAACTTTCCTCTAGTTTCTTAATCAAGTATACTTCTTAACATAGTCTAACATTTGAACATGTTGGTTTGGCAATTAAATGTGTGGTGACCATGCATACACATCTTCTTGATAACTAGATTTTTTAAATTACTACCAAGGGTATGTGACTTATCTAAAATCTTAATTGCTCTTTCTTTTTTATTACTTGAAGTTTTAGAATTTCAAAAATCATATTTTCTAAAATCCATTCAAATATTTTTACTAATTCAAACTTAGCCACTTTATAAAATATCACACAACCATCCATGTTGTGTTTCTACATTAGGCTAATCTATATGGCTCAAAAGAAGAACTTCCACAAGAACCCTTTTGCTTATAAATATCTTTGTATCCCATCTTTTCCAAATCTAGTTGGAATTGATATAGAAATTCCCATGGCAAGAATTCTTATAGGCATAAAACATCAACATAAAAATCTTATAACTCTACTAAAATGCATAGGTATTAATATTCATGCTAATCCAAGGCCCATGGTGGACATAGTAACTATTGTTTCTCACTCATGAAGGATCTTGCAAGCACATTGTATGGTACAACTTTCCTTCTCATTCTTGGATTTTTCTCTAAATCATTTCTCTTTATTGGTATCATACACCTTGTTGAAAAAAATACTTTGAGTCACCATGTTGTTCTACCATATGTTTTGGTTGCAGGACAAATTGATATACATCGTTGAAGATTATAATGTTTCATCAACTAATTATCAACTGATTCTCCAACTAATCATCAACTAAACTAATATTGATACATCATTACTACATTATCTAATTTTAGCAATATATTACTACATCATCTAATTTTAGTAATATATACTTATATCATCTAATTATTAATAGCCTTTCTACCCTCCTTAAGACACTAACTATGGTAATGTAACTAATGACATGTCATAGAGATCTTAAGGCTATGTACAAAGGTTATTTTCCAACAAGGCATGATTAGTTATCCTTATGTTGTCAACTTTTAAGGCATAGTATCATGATATCATCAAATTATTGGATATCTAAATGATAAATCTAACTTTAGTATTGAATTTAGAAGGATGAAAAATGTTGGAAATGACTATCTATATGTTGAAAATGGACATCGTATGCTAAAGTTATGCTAAAATTAAACTTTTGAGGATCTTAAGGCACTATATCAAGAAATAGGTGAAAACTAATTTTTGGGGTTTCCTCTAATAGATCTAACTCCACAATTATGTCCAAAAGGTTGAAATCTATAGAAAATGACTCTTTTTCTGTTAAGAAAGATTCTAGAATCAAAATTTATGGCTTCTAAAATTTTAAGGCATTTGGCACAAAAAAATGAGACTTCCCAAGAGGTCACCCATCCCAGTATTACTTTAGGATGAGTGTGCTTAATTATGGAATTCTTATCTCACATGCTACTAATGCATCAAATTATTTCTTTTAAAAATTCCTCCCACATTCCAAATTTTAAACTAATGCTTTATTAGGCAAAAATTTGAAATTTTCATCAATTAATGGAAATTACAAATTTTCCTATTAGTTGATGGAAAAATCAAGAGCATTGAAAGGGGTTGTTATGGATCACACCATCAGAGTGCATAGAGCACCAAAATAGGCCATTATGAATGCTTCCATTGCCTGTAGTGCGCTAGGATGGGCTATTAGGAATGATGCCATTAGTGCCCACGATACTTGTGGTGCCTAGGATGGTTCATTAGGAATGTTGTTTTTGGTGCTTAGGATGGGCTATTATGAATAACATTGTTGGTGCCTATAGTGCCTGAGATGAACCATTATGAATGATGCTATTGGTGTCCATGGTGCCCAAGATGGATCATTATAAACAGTGTCATCGGTGCCCGCAATGCTCAAGACAGGCAATTATGAATGGCATCATTGGTGTGTGTGGTGCCTAGGATGGACCATTATAGATAGTGTTGTCAATATCCATTTGTGGTAGGTGGTAGTAGCAAAGGTAGCATAGTCAACGATGGTGAAAAATATGGTGAAGTTTTCTGTGGACTACAAGCAAAGGTGTAGTGGTGGAAATAGGTGTGGACTAGTGCATTCTTGTCTTACCAACATCTTTTGCAATTGATTAATCTTGATGGGGTGTAATTCAATCTTCTTTAGTTAATAATATCCATGAAATAATTTTGTTGATTGGTGGTCCATGATTCTTCTTAGTTCATGACTTCATTATTCATCATTAGCTTGTAGTCAACCCATGGTTCTAAATGGCCCTTACATAATGGTTTGCTCGGATACCAATTGTGACATCCCATCCTTGAATGTCATGGCAAAAATTAAATATATGATATATTAAACATTATGCATATGAAGAAAATATACCAAATGTCAAATATATGTGATATTCAACATTATGTATAAAGGAAATAATAAAAAATGCAAAAAGAAAAAAAATATAATGTTTTATTGATATGGAATAGCATATCCAAATCATGCTCTAAGAGTGCTTCTTAGAGTTTTCTTCATTTGGCATCTATCCCTTAGAGGAAATCTAGAACTACCACTATAGTTAGGCCGATAACCTAGCTAGAAGAAATGGCCAATCCACTTTCTATTCTACTTCACCCAATTCTCATGACTTACCTATACTAGTTTCACCACTCCATGCTTAGCATGAATTCTAAGCCTAGGTATAAATGCCTTAGGTCAAAACCCTAAAGGTCACCTTGAGAGACATGTCTATTATTAAAAAATGTCCTTTTAGGTCCTAATTACAAGTACCTTTTTAGTTCTTGTTACAATAATAATAACACTTGTTATGAAAAGGCACCATCTTCATTAGGTAATAGCATCATTTGGAAATGGGGATGTGACAACCTAGGACTAAGATCTCAACTCACAAGTGAGATACAAGAAAATAGAACACATAGATCAACACACCACAAGTTTATCTCAAAGCTACAATCACCTATTGCACTCATTCACTGTGCTCACCCAATTTCTCTTACCCATTTCTCCTTGCATATAAGCTCTCCTACCTTCCCATGGATGAAGGAATACATAGTTATAAATATCCAAAACCCTGGAAAGCTTTCTATTTTCCTTTCTAGATGTTTTCCACATGGGTCTAGAGTCTTTTGGATGTTTCCCAATCAAAATGTCACGTTAGAGACTTTCTTCTTCATTGACATAGATGTCTCTTGTATCATGTAGGCTTCTTCTCTGAAATCCCTACTCTCAAGAGATACATCTATTATTTTTGGTAGATGTCTTCTATAGAATGGAGATGTTTAAACTTTAAGGGAGACATCTTTAAGAAGATGTCTTCTATAAAAGCCCTACTCTTGAGAAAGATGTCTACTATTTTTGGTAGACATCTACTATTTAGGAGAGATGTCTCTAGAAAGACATCTATCTTTTTGGGGAGATGTCTATCATGAAGGTGCAAAAAATAAAAATGCTTGTTTTAATGCCAAAAGCCTCGAGATGGCTCCCAATATGTTCCCATAGACTTTGGAACCTCCTAAACTCATCAAAATAAGCCAAAAACACCTCCAAACATGCCAAAATATTCAAGAATCTTCATCATAAAAATTTAACATAAAACATACAAAAAATTGAACACATGCATCAAGGTCTTCTCCAAGTGTGAAACCTACAAAAACAACTTCTAGTATAAGCACAAGAAAATCAAAAGAGGTGTTCCTACACCATAGTGGGATTAGGTAGTGATTTCATGACATCCACCCATTCCATTTGCATCATGGAAATTCTACATCATGGAAGTTTACAAGTTCTTTCACTTTACAACTAAAATTAACATACAATCTTGTTATCCAATGAACTAGGAAAAAAACCAAGTGGAAATAAAAAAGAGATTGACCTCAAGGGGATTTATTATGTTTTTCTCTCAACTTCATTCTTAAGTTCTATGATTCGTCACTAGTTTATCATCATTCCTATTATCAAACATAAAAATGAAGCATGTCTTTGCATGGTGTGGTTCCCATGAAAAAAAACAAACAAAAAAATAGTAATGAGAATTCACAGCACATCCCTTAGACATAATAATGGGCTATAAGCATTGGTAATATAATTGAAAATACAAGGTACTCATATCTAAAGGTACCGTTTTGACTAAGCCCCTACCTACTTTTTTCATTTCTTAGAGTGATGATTGTCCTTTGCAGTTGTCATTAACTTTTAATGATTGAAGATGAATAATATATAAATGCAAATTCACTATGAATGAAATGGACTTGGTCTATATTTAGAACAAACCAGTATTACATCATCTTAATCATAATTTTTAGCAAGGATCTTATGTGACCATGATGTAGATTATCCATCCACTACTTTCTCTCTCTATCATTTACTCACTTCATTTTCTATCATCTCACTACCTCATATTGTGACATATTGATAAGTTTTATTTTCTAGGTAGTATAACCCTAGGATAATTCCTTCAATGAGTATGAAATTTTACTTAAAACAACCATTCATCATCCTTAGCACCCATGGACTCCTTATGAAGAAGGTCTGCAAGGGTATCAGAGGCATACGTCTAATTCGAGGAGGACTCACTTACATTTTCCTTCATCTTTCCTAAGTTAAAACTACTAATAATGGGTTCCTTGTGAAATTAATCATCTCAATAGATTTAAAACATCTAGTTTCTCTTTATTTGGCATTTGAACATCATTTAAGAATTGATTCACTATCCCCTAATTGCTTTCAATTTTCCAAACATACCCTCTTTCATGGTGTTTCCATCAGTATACATCCTTTTGGCTTTCATTTTGCTCTTGTTTCATCCTCAAATTCTCCTAAAATTCCTCTATTTTTAATGTAAAAATATAGTTAATAATAGCTACATTGACACACTCTTGTCGATGTAGTTGGATGATTTGACATAGCCTTGACGATGCAACACCATGATACAGCATAAAAACCTTATAAATATGCATGAAACTTAGCTTATTTTCACCACTTTCTTAAAGTGTTAGAGGAGTTTTTGTAATTTTTTGAGCCAAAGAACCTTTTAAGTACCATAACTTCTAAACCCCTTACTTGATTTCATCAACTTTTTTATTCTTCAGCTATCAAAGATATTCTTTACATTGTTGGGGCCTCAAATCTTAGTTTTTTCATGGAAAAATTTATGAAAATTTTTCTAATGTCTCAAGAATAAAATATTAAAATAATAATTAGAAAGATTTAATACTAATAAACAAGCTCTGTTAAATGGAAATAAAATAATAATAAATAAGATCATAAGCTTGTCACCATAAAATAAGAACTTAAATCATAAAATTTCAACATCTAAGTAATCAACATAACCCAAGATAACAAAGGAAGGTAGCTAAAGGGAATAAAGTTTATGCTTAAGAGTTGATCATGGGTTATGTTATGATGGCATCCAAGAGAGGACCACAAGTGGAAGGGCCATCATAGTCTAGGAGGAAGCAACCTTGAGGAGGAAGGGACCAACAAAAATAACAACAATAATCCTAGGAGCAAGAAGAAGAGACTACACATGCTACTGAGCCTTTGAGAAAGGAGAATGAGGTGAAATATGATAGGAAGACTCCTACTAAAAAAATGATCTAATCAAGGCATGATGAGATTCCAAGACCATGATCTAACATGAAGGTCATACTTACTAAAGCCTACTTTGAAAGGATCCAAACCAAGGAGGTCCAACGCTACATCTTTCAAGAGTTAAACTTTAGATCATTCTTGGAATTGTCTCTAGAAGAGGTTAAGACATAATTGTAGGAGTCTCCTCTGTGGCTCATTCTCTCAAATAGTGGGAAATGGTACATCAGTGAAACCTACATCTCGGGAAAAATTGACAAGGAGATGCATTAGTCAAAATTGAAGACATCATTATCTCCTACCCGATTGACGCTATTGTGGAAGCCCTTAATTTAAACAAACACTAGGGCCAAGCTAGTAGAAATCTTAATGCAAGTAGATCTTGACGCAAAGAAAGAATAATTCCAATGATGCTATAGAGTGGATCATAAGGAATACAGTGCTGTGAAAAGGTGAAAATAGCTTATTTTAAGGTCTACTCCTATAATCTTAATATAGAAATGAGACTAAGCAAGGTGATAACTTTCTTTGCAAGGGCATGTGTGGTTCCAAGTAGAAAATTTCTAGTCCACCTACCCTAGCTCATCTTTATTAAAATAGAAAAACATTAAAACAAAAATGAGAAGGGTAGGAAGACACTCAAATTTAATTCTTGATCAAAATATTATGCAAAAGGGGAGGAATAGCTCGCTAGTCAAATGATGTCATTGCCACACTTCTGCCACATCATGTTAAGAGATGATGAAAGACAAAGCTACAGCTAAGCTTCAAGAAGATGAGCATCCATCACCACCATTACCTGTAGTCTTAGAAATAATATAATAGATGCTACATTGGGAGAAATAGCTATAGTAAGAACAATATTCTAGAGGTGGTGAAAAATCATTTGTTTATCATACAATCATAAGCCAACTAAATGAGTTCACAAGGATCATTAGCTAGGTAGATAGTGAGATGGCACCATTATTTTCTACACAAAGAAAATGGAAAACCATGAACCAATCCTAGTCCTAGAGAAGTTACTATGTCCATTTTAGATAAGCATTTTCTAAAATTTAAAGAAATGTGGCAACCTTCCCTATGATGTTAGAGGAAGAAGAAGGGTTGACAATCCTTGTCATGCTACACAAGGGCTAGGAGATAGTGGTAGAGGTGATGGATAATATGGTTTTAGAAGCCCTTAATGCTCCTGCTACATTAGTACTAGACATTACTACTATGGAAGATATTCATGCATCAACAAGAGTAGGGAGTGAATGAATGAGCACTTCCTAACACAAAAAAGTATTAGAATGATTTATGAAAGTTAGGGAACTATTTTGAAAGATCTTTGATCTCTAGATGATATAACAATAAAATAGTTACAAGTTACTAATTTCCAATGTGCAACTTGACAAGGCCACCATTACCAATTGATGACTAGTCACTGAGATTGTAGAATTGTAAGCTCATCTCTCTAATGCTATCATTCTCCATCTTGAACTAACAAGATATGAAGATTTTTAATAACTTTAACAAAAACACTAGAATGTCAATAATGTCAAGGAAATGAAAATATTCAATACATTCATGTTAAAAGCAATGGAAAACAACACTGATCTTGACATGTCGTAAGTTTGCAAGCTAAACTTAGTCCTTTATTGAGATAAAAATTGCCAATAGAATGCTAACCAATAAAAGGACAAAATGGTCAAATATATCTGCAAACAATAGGAGCATCGTATCAAAGTGAACCTAGATTTGACGAGGTTGACCACAAAAAATAGAAATCTCTAGAGGACTACAATTAAGATTTCTACTTGGAAGAATGAACCTCTAAAATTTGAAAAAGTAAAGAATCATTATAGGGATCAAGTTAGACTACTTAAAAAATAAAATTGGCCAAGATGAAGGTGAAGAAGGCTATCCAACAACTCTATTAAAGAGGAACTGCATGATAGCCTATCTTTGATTGATTGAATGCATACAATCAAGTCGAAATCAACCTAAAGAAGTTATAGAATAAGCAGATGATAGATTACATAAAGCTCACCAACCTTCATAATGCAAACCTAGCAATATTAAAATTAGGGAGACTAAGAACAAAATTAGAAATGCAGGTTGCCAACTCCTATGCCTTTCATGAGGAAAAGTTCAAGATTCATAAATATATGAAAAAGTTGGAAATAGCTAATACAAAGCTTGAATTTCTTAGAAGTAGATTGATCAGTCAATGATCTATTACTAAGAACCTAGCAAAGATGATGAATGACTACCAGGAGATATAGAACCTTGTTAGAATGTTTGATGTTGAAAGTAAAACATTTGTAGCCTAGTTGACCAACATGAAGAAGATGTTTTTTTAATTACCTTGAATGTGGAATATCCCAGCACTTGATAATCTAGGTGAACTAGCCTTAACCATATATACTCCATGGAGAAAATAGGAGAAATTGAAAGAACTTTTGTATGCCTTCAATTTTTCTAGTAGTAGTACCTGTGGTAGCAGGATGTCCTCAACCTCTAGCAGTAGCTAGACGTAATAAAGGACTATTAGATCCACAAGAACCTCTAGCTCTAGGCACTGTGTGAAGAACTCCTCCCACCTTCATTCATTAAATAAACTTCTACTATTTTTTGTCTAAAGCAACTAAATTTTTATTGTAAAATGCACTAGTTTTTTAAATCTGTATAATATGGTACTAAGAGTTGGAGTTAATTAGCTAGTTAGTCACTAAAGAAAGTTCCATACTTCTCCAAATTTTATAAGAAACTCTATTCCATTTTTATTCACTTGAGGACAAATTTTTATTAAGTCATGGGGGTATGATGAAACATCAGTAATATGGCTACATTGATGCATGCCTATTGATGTGGCCCTATCAATCTATCCTCATCAACATATCTTAGGATATGTTGATGTAGGTACATCAATCTAGATGTAGATATTACCTATATAAATTTGCACCCGCTTCACATTTATGACACCTTCCAGTTATTCACTTCGCCAAACTCATATAGTTTCTTCTTGTAGAAGTTGTAATATTTTTTCCTCTGTGTGCCCATACAATGGATTCAAGTGACTATATGGCATTTTATTTTAGTGCATCTATACCTAGACACACTTGCATGAGTGAAAAAGAAATGAGATTTCTTCTAGCCATAGCAGCACTTGGATTTGCATAACTTTACTTTCCAGCAATTTACTTTACATGAATTTTACTTTTCAATTATTAAGTAATTAATATTATCATTTTTAAGTAATGTGAGTATGACCACTTCAAGTAGAATCTATTAATACTTTGTAATCCCAATAATGAATACTTGGTATACCTAATAGTATACACTTGATAATTTAGTAGTGTTAGTATATGTTCAAGATGTGCATGGAAAGTGGAAATAGATACTACACATTTAAGCTAATTAGTTAATTTTAATATTAAATATATATTTACTTAATTATTTTCAAAGTATAAAAAATAATAAAAAGTATAAAAATAGACATCCTATACCTCAACCACACTTAACCATATGCATAGATGAACACAAGTGTTGATTGTAAAGACAACAACTAATAATTACCAATTTCACCATCTAGGAATATCGGCTACTTAGGAAAAGAAGTTCACATAATTTTACCTAATCATGAATACATGCTAGTGATTTGTATGGTTTAGCATAGAAAATACAAGCTCCTCATCAACTAACAAAGAAATTTAAAGATCACTAATGAAGATTAATCTTTAACCTAGATATTTTTTATATCCTCCAACACTTGAAACTTAATGAGATTGAAATGAAATAAGCAATAAGATTGAAATAAAAAATTAACAATGATAAGTTGAAAATGAGGTAAAATAGATGAATCAATGAAATTTACATAAGCTTCTCCTCTATTACTTCAAAATTTCTTCATACAATAATAAAGGTTTTTATGAAATGCCTCTTGGATATTTAACTCAAGTTTGAGGAGAGCCTAACACAAACATAAATAGGAAGTGAGGAGGTGACTAAAAGAACACTTAACCCTAAACATGACTATAAATGACCACATCTAATCTTAGCTAAATCATAAGGAAAGGAGACATGTGGTTCCAACTTACTAGCATGTACGACATATGTACTTCATGTGGTTTCAACACATGTAAAAAAAACACATGACACCTTGGCTGGTTCTAAGGATGCGATCCTTAACATGTCATAATAGGGACCAACACTTTGATTTCATTTTTACTTTTTATTTTCTCTCATTTTTGAAATATAAAATTATGTCATGTGATATATTACATGGAGATATGGATGCACATACCACATGATTATACAACATTGAAAGTAAATCTAACTTCTACAATGACTTGGAAAATAAAATGATATGAGTGAAGCACACATTAGACTACAAATATCATCATTTCATCCATTAAACTAAGGTGAGCTTTAAATTGATTCCATAAAAAATCATTATTCAAATCTTCATTTTATGGGATAACAATCTTTTTAGTAACAAGATTAGCTAATTGGTCTTTACTCTTAATGAATTTTGAAGAGAAGATGCATTCTTAGACATTCTCCTTTGATGAAATAGAATTTGACTTTAATATAATTTTATTTTTAAATTAAGAGATTAATCATTGTAGAGAATAATGTATAATGTACTTGTAATACATAAAAAAATTTGGTGCTAGAGGGCCAAAGATCTTAGGGTGAAATGATTTAACTTTGGATCCACAATCCTCTAAGAACAGGATCCGAAGTACCTTGGATGGTCTTTTCAATCATCTAGGGGTTTATGATTTGTTAACATTGTGATTAAATAAAATTATAGATGTAGATATAGAAGTAGAGAAATTAAAAATAAATTTGTACTAAACCAATGAACTGCAACTTTTATTAAAATAATAATATGATTTACAAGAAAAAGAGTTCAGATGAATACAAATTTATGTGCTTTGAACACATAACAAGCCAAATGGAGGGTTCTTAGATCATGATGAAGCCCACAAGGTGTGTTCTATAGTTAGATTCACTCTTTGATAGTTTCAACTTTAACCCTTGATGCTCGATACTAGTTTCTCTATCAATAGATATGAGCTATAGGTGGTGTGCATGGCTAAGAACTTCTAGTTGATCTTCACTACTCTAAATTTCTCAATGTTCAGCCAAATGCAAAAATACCAAAAGTTCTTCAAATGTTATCAACTCTACTATAAATAGGTTACTTGGTGGTTTATCTATTACTGCAAATTTCTACCATGATTGCTAACAAATTGATGCACATTTCTTATGTTTGTAGGTTGTCTAGCTCTAAATTATTTATTAGATTTAAAAAATTTTATGCATTATTATGTTGACTTCATGGCTACCAAGCTTAAAAATTGGAGCCCTACCATAAAAATTATCATTCAAAATTTATACACTAGTTGTGTAAGTTTTCCCAATGTAAAAATGAAAGCCCAAATTTATATGTTGGCTTTGTAGTTGCTCTAGAATTAAAAAACTGAGAAAAGCCCAAATTTTGTGGTTTGTAAGGTATTGCTAACATTCCCAAGCCTAGATATATGCAAATTACAACTTCTCTTACCTTGAAAATGAGGCATTCACCACTTATGAAGCATTTTTTAGCCTTCATAAGCTAATATGTCTCAAATTTCAACTTGTGAATTGCAACATTTACATTTTACAAAAAAAATTCTATCTCAAATTCCAATAATGAAGGTTACAATGCAAGGTATTGGGAAAAATAAGGCAATTGTATTTTCCATTATTTGCCAAATTACAAGTGATTCTGGTCATGGGCTCCAACATGGATTTTCTTTGTGGTGTTTCATTAGCCCATCTTTGTTGATGTTATGAGGATTAACCTAAGAGAAATTTACATATAATGCAAAACACCATCATAGGTCTATCACTAATGTTTCCTCTCCATACTTAATTTTGTAACTGTCAAACCATGCCAAACAGTGCTTGTGATGGTGTGATAAGGTTAGGATGGGATGATATAGGATAAAGGCTATATTTGGTTATAAGGGAATGGTCACATAGGCTAACAAAAATTTTGACATTTTAACATCATGATTATAGAATGGCAATGACATGTTTACTAATCGATGTGGTCTTCATTCTTTGTGTTTTGAATTACTAGTTACTCAATAATGCTTTTAAGGAACTAACACTCTACTCCAAGGCTCCTTTGACCATTAGGCTTCTCCCTTTGCTTGCTTGAAGCCATTGATTTGAAGTATGGGCTTCATTAAGCTCTTGGATTTTGTGGTAAATTCTTTTAGGTGAAACCTTCATTGAATTTCATTCCCAAGGTCAAACTTAGTTTGGTTTTCTTATTTAATGAGATGTGTTGCATCCAATAAACTGTATGGTGGAGCATGACAAAGAAGACGTTACAAGGCCACCATGCATGAATGTTGAACATAAGTCATCATTATTGTTTAGAGTAAGAAAGATTGTAATTAGGTTATGGGATTGTAGCTCAAGATGGATAATGGAAGTGATATGAGATAGGCACTCTTAACATAGTAGGACAAGCTCACCAAATCTTGCACATCAAGGTCATTAGCTAACATGTTTCAAAGAGGAGCTACACCTTTGTGATGACCTCTAGGCTTCATCCTATAAGCACGACTCCAAGAGAATAACAAAACAAGACAAAAAATACATGTTAAAAGTCATTACCTAAGACCACATGAGAAAATCAACAAACTATAGGCCATCATAGGCTACTATTAGTACATCATTAAGAGATCTATGTCATGTGTCACAAATTTTACAAAGTTTGAAGTCCATTTATCATGTTATAGAGAGAGAGAGAGAGAGAGAGAGAGAGAGAGAGAGAGATCATGTAGGCTCTCTTTGAAACACTACTAAGAAAATACATGTTATAACTTTTAACCTTCACCACTCAACATGAGGTAACATTTCATTATAAATGTGAGATTAAAGGCTCATGAACTATAATCTTTAATACTTTAACTTTTTGGAAATGAAAAACTCATCAAAATTTGATACTACCTTAGTTCACAAGTGGAAAAAGTAATATTATGTCTATATTTGGGCTTGGGAAGGCTAAAAATGCCTTTGAGATTACTAAATTTGGCATTTTCAATTATTTGTTTACTAGGTGAATGCTAGCATAGCTATAAAATTTTGTTTACTATTTTTAGTATGAAAATGGGTTTTGAGGATCTTGGTGCATCAAAATTTATCATAAATGATCAACTACACTAGAGATCATAATTGTTACACTTGAAAATAAACACTAGTCTATTAGTAATGATGAAAAAAATTTGTAGCATGCAATTAGTAACCTAAAACCTATAAAACTCAAACTTGAACACCATATTCAGGTTCAAAACATTTTTGCAACAGAGCAACCTAACATCCTTTTGTAACCTTAAGCACTTGATTTCCATTTGGCATCTATGTTGAGCACTAGAGAATCTTAGTGTAGCACTATTAAAATAATAGTTTAGACCATTCTCTACACTATTTCCACCCAAAATTTATAGACTTAAATGGAAACCAATAAGGAGTTGTATGAGATTGGAGTTTAGAAGAGCCTAGATCATGGAGTTAGCTAGACTTCAAGCTCCATTCAAGCCAACTTATTGTCCTTTGAGCACACAATTTATACTCTTTGAACTTTACACTTTCATTCAATAAAGTTTTTAGTGCATTTTTAATATAGTTTTATTTTCAAAGTTTAGTTTTATGTTAATTTATTTTTGTTCAACTCTATAATTTTATTTTCTAGTTTACATTTTGTAAGTCCCTAAGTGATTGAAAAGATCATCTAGGGCACCTTGGATCTTGTTTTTTAAAAGGCCTTAGGATCCAAGGTTAGGCTATCACACCAAGGACTTTTTATTTTCTAGTAACTAAATTTTCTAGGTGTTGTAGTTTCTAGTGCTAGAAGGAGGACCTCCATCCAAATTCTTAGCCCATAAACCTTTTCCAAAGCTTGTTATAACCTATTCAAATATCCTTTTTAACCAATTTTCAAAACCAATTATTCACCTTCCAAACCTTAAAAAATGTAATTATTTATCATAAAAAACAAGTGTTGGTGTTCCAGTCCCTACCCAATATACCTAGAGTAGTTGTGATGGGTGATTTGGGTTTCCACTATATTTTCATAGCAGTTGCTATATTCCTTGGAAACCAATGTAGTCAACATTAAAACTTACATTTTTTTTCCTTTTCAAACCAATGTTTGAAACTTGAATACTAGCATAGATCATCCTAAAATTCAACTACATCTACTATGAAAATTCAGTAGGAAGTAAACATAAACATTGCTAGTACTCTAACGTAATCCTAGCAAAACCCAAAAATTTACAATTAATTTTTAAAACCAACATACATACCCTTTGGTAAAAAAAAATGTAGCTTGCTTTTATCAAGTGAAAATCCATTTTCTACTATCTACCTTAGCATAGTTGGTTGGGAAATACTATGATATACTAGACACTCCGTAGTGTAGATCCTACCCAACGTAGTTGTTATTACCAACTTTAACACCATAACATCATTTTTCCAAGTGCAGTATACACCATTTACACTATAGTAGTATTGTCAACAATTGTTTCCATTTCTATTCAACTATATAATTGGGGTAATTCCACTTATTGAAGCATTTACTAAAAATAGTAAAAAGACAAAATAATAGTTTTAATAATGCCTTTCAGTAAGTCCATTTTATCCATCAATATGACCAACATGACATCTAGTTAGGATGGAGTGAGGATCTATGATTTAAGAGACCCCATTGTGGTTGGGCATAGATAGTCACTTAGGCAAAGAGGACAAAGTCCAAACTTTGCTATTCTTAATGAAGAGAATTACAACTATATTTGTGCTAAAATCCAAGCTAGATTACTCCTTTCACATGAAAAGGCTAAAGCAAAGCATGAATATAAGTTAATTCATTGTAATGGAAAATATTATATATGCTCTACCTATGAAAAAATACTATTCAATGATGCCCATGCATGTATAATTTCTCAATTAATTGAGATCAACAAGAAAGATGTGAAATAAAACTTGGAGAACCAACATGAAGAACATGATGAGTTCAAGGTGGAGCCTAAACCAAACACCTTTATATGGAGCCTATTCCAAAAATCAACTCCTCAAACCACTAAAGCTAATTTGACCCTTCCTATCTCTTCCATGGGGTAGAAATATCAACCATCATTTGCCATGTATCCTATAATATTTGACACTATACCAGTGATAGCAACATACTAGGCATAACCTTTGCCTCAAATGGCCTTCCTTTTTTTGTTCATGCCTTTTACCACATATCCTCAATTTGCATGGTCTTCATCAGTGGTTCTCAACACTACTCATTCCTTCTCTACCTCAGTGGATCTAATAGTGGAACCACAAGTGACCTAGGGGATACCAACACCATTTGTCCCCTTTGTGCCTCACGTTTTGACATAAATATCATTTTTTTTATTTATCCCATCCATGACCACTATGACCTAGCCTCTCCCTTATATCTGCAACCCATTGTGAGGCCACAAGCCTCTCAATTAACACTACAACTATTTATGCAAAGACTACAACATATGGGAATTCCCCAAGGACTATATTAGGCATTTCAAATGATCTAGGACTTAACAAAAAAGTTATGGAAGCTTAAAGCTTTCACAACACAGACTATAAAGATAATGCATTTCTATCAAGATTATCCAATCAGTCCTATAGTCTCATTGATAACTCTTCCATCATGCATCTACATCCCCCAATTCATCAAGTAAAATGTTGAAGGTGATCTTAAGCCTTACTTGATAACCTTCCATTCTGAGTGCCTGTTTCTACAAGCCTAACTTCATATCATAATGTAGATATTCCTTATTTCCCTTACTAGAAAAGCCTTGGACTGATACTATGCATTGCTAAAGGGATCCATATCCTCATTGGAGGACTTAATTTCATAGTTTGTTAATCATTGCAAGAACAACTTGAAACCTCACATGACTCGTGACTAATTAATGAAATTCAAGCAAGGACTCCTTAAGCTACTACAAAAGTTTATACAACAATGAAATGCTCTTCTAAATGAGATTCTAGAATCCATAGTTGAGACCCACATTCTCACTCTATTCAACAAGGTGGTTAAAAACTTTATTAAGTCAAAACTATAATACCTAGATCCATAGTCAATTAGCCAAGTCTTTTCCCAAATGAACAACATGGAGGACATGTCCAAGGCTAGCCATGATGCTACCTATGTGGCATACAAGAACCAACATGCTTGGAAAGATAAGGAGAAGGGAAGACAAAATAATGCAATTATGGCCATAGTGGACAAAGACAAAAAAATGATCATATAAGAGCCTGAGATAAACCAATACAAGGCCCTGATCAATAATAATCAACCTTTAACACTTGGGGCCTCTACATCAACTACTACAAGGCCTAACATGAAATGAAAAGACTAGTTGAAGTATACTAGATAACTGTTGAAACCATCAAAACTCCTTGATCAACTATTGACAAGTTGAAGAATACAATACAAAAAAATAACTAAAAATGCCCATCAAATATATGACATACTCTGTGAGATAGATAGCCAAACATTCCACTCTTGTAATCAAGGATGACACCCCAATACTTAAATACTTCAAGATTGACTATTTCTACCACTACCATTAACTACCGAGTTATGACACTAACTTTTTCCTAGTGCTCAAGGATGACCTGCAGAAGATGATAGACAAGCATGAATTGGTTCTTGATGCTTCAAATCTAGTCAAATCATAAAACCAATCCATGCAAGTCTACAAGGATCTATTGAATTCCAATAATAGCCCATACACTATCACAGCATTCAATGTGACCAACAACACTAGACCTACATAGGAGTCATTTGTGATACAGGTATCTCCTTGTAATGATAGGAATCCTTTAGCTTCAACTAGCTTAAGGTCCCTTTTTTTATAAGGATATCACCACCTATGGCTTCCAAGGATCCTTCTGTGATCAAGGTTCCTCCTCCTACTAAAGTCAAAACCAAGCCTACACCAGCAACTAAAAAATGTCCTCCTATAGTGGCCAATGCAATGACTTCTTCCAAACCAACCAACAATAATAAAATATCCCCAAGTAGAAAACATAATAATCTTGTGCTAAAGCCTAAGAACAATGATGTCAAATAGGATAAGTCATCGAAGGAAGTAGGCCTACTAAGATCCACTCCTATCTCATCTATTCTTATGAGTTCCAATGCTCAAGCTACCTCAACTAGACAATGATGGGAGGTCCCTAAGCCATAGGGGAAGGAAAAATAAGCCAAGTAATAATTAAAACATGAAATTTAGATTTTGGAACACATGGAGGAAATCAAGAATGATAAGAATAAAAATTCTACCACCAACGACAAGGACATTCTCACTGTGATGGAATAGGTCAAGCAAGCACTAAACAAAATAAAACTTCACTTAGCCTATATGACTTTGTGATGAATTTCACTACACACCATGAAGAATTAGTGAAGTTGTTAACTTCTATTCCTATTGGCAAGGACATCCTTGCTAGTGAGAAGTACATCCATGTAGTGATGGTATGACTTTCACCAAAGGAAGAAATGAACTCGATAGCATTAGTGTTTTGTGATAGCGATGCCAAGATCAATCCCCAAGATGGTGAGAGAACCAATGTTTCCCTCTTCATAACCATCAAGGTAGGATGGTAAAAAGTGCATATATAGTACATGTTGATGATGGATCCACAACAAATGTAATACCTTACGCCATCATAGAACATCTAGGCCTAACCGAACATATGCAACATACTACAACACCTGCTCTTAAATCCTTCAATATATCTTAGGTAGTCATAAAAGGCTTAATTTATTTAAACTTAGCAGTAAGGAAGAAATTCCCCATAACAACCAATTTCTTAGTGGTAAAAGAGATACTAGGATTCAATCGTATCTTGGGAAGACCTTGGTTAGATCAATTACAAAATGTTTCATCACTAATCCATCAAGACATTCATCTACATTACAAGGGAGGTAAAATAATCATCCACGATGATAGTGCAGCTCCCTTTGTAGACAACAATGTTAACATCAAACAAGCGTTCGTACTTGAACTTCAAGAAGAAACTCTTATTATTACCCACAAAGTCAAGAAGCTTGATGGAGTAGAAAAGGCCAAAACTAACAATGATGAGCCCATGGATGCATTATGCAAAAAGCTCTCATTCAACATTGTGAGTGAAGGAGATGAGGAATACAAAATTATGCAAAGTAGATCATAGACATTACCTAATTTGTTAAAGATTAGGAAACACTTCCACAATTGATGTATTTCACTAATTCGCTCACCCTTTCAAGTATGACAATAGAGCCCTCTTTCTTTTACAACCTTCATAGCCTAGTTTATACATTATTTGTATACACCATTTTTATTACTTTTGTTTTACTTTGTTTTAATCTTTACTTTACACATAGTCCAAGGTTTACTTTTATTTACAATTTTCTTTTCCAGGCCTATTATGTTAGAGCATAAATTATGAAAAATATCATAAAAAATCTAAAACTTGAAAAAATTATAAAAATTTTAAAAGCATAAAAAATTGATACAAATTTTTTTTTTTTAATAAAAAAACTTAGTACCCACCATGACCTAAAACTGGCAACACATTGAAACACCACAAAAATTCATTATTGTAAATCCCACTTTTCAGCTTGAGGTAAAGTTCCATTGTAAATGTAAGATATGTCATATATAAAGTACAATCTTCCATCTTTCAACTTTTTAAGGTCAGAAAAATGCTTTAGAAGTTGTTACTACATCATTTTCCAACTAAAAATAGGTACCAAATGTTCATATCTAGGCTTAGGAGGGTCAAAACTACCTTTAGAATTGCTAAAAATAACATTTTCATGAGTTTTTGTATAATTATAGCCCCAACTACACTGGATCCATCTTCAGTAGGCAAAGTAGCTACAGTAGTCATAGTAGCCATAGTAGCTAAAGTATCTAGTACAATCATCACCAGGACTAGGTAGGGGTGCAACATTGGTATTGTTGGAATGGCCATTTCTCTAACACCATCCAACACATGCATCCCAAGTCAACAATGACCAAACAACAATGTTCACCAAGCATGATACCTTCTAATGGGTTCCACCATTTCTATAGTTTCTGTCCATAGTTTCATTTTCCAATACTTTTTCATTTCCCATTTTGAAAGCCTTTAGCATAGTCGTAGAAGCATAGTTACTATTTATAATAAATGGATGGGTTTTATGGATGTAGTCCATTCTTGGTTGACTGCACTGGTAGTTGTTGGTTTACTATGCAGGCATTAGTTGGCTAAGGACATTAGGTAGTAGTTAGCTAACTACCCTAATAGTAGTTGGTTGACTACACTAGTAGTAGTTGCTTGACTATGCTAGTGGTAGTTGGCTAACTACACTAAGCAATAGTTGATTGACTACGATGGTAGTAGTTGGCTAATTATGCTGAGTAGTAGTTGGCTAACTATGTTGGAAGTAGTTGCTTGACTACACTAATAGTAGTTTGCTAAATACATTGAGAAGCAGTTAACTAACTATGGTAGTAGTAGTTAGTTGACTACATTAATAGTAGTAGCAATTATAACCCACAATCAATGCCAGTTTGTCAACAATTAATGGCAATCAACAACTAGCCCTAAAATAATAATCCTAAACATATAGAAGTCCAACGTTTATACCATTTCCAGGTTTTGGACTTCAGGAATTTCTAACATCATATACAATCATTGAGAACACTTGGCATTTTACCACTTCAGCATTTTAAAACCATTTTGTAGTAATATCATTTTCCCTTTTTCACAATCATTTCCATTATTAATGAAACCCATTTTCAACCTAGTTAAACTTTCATTAGAAAAAACTTGTACTACGTTGGATGTGCATACCTCCATGTAGCTACTATTGCTACCAAAAGTATAAGCTCTATTCCACTTCCATCTCCATTAGTAGCTATTAATACCCATTGCAACCATTACATCCTCATCTAGTAGTGTTGTTTAGTGGTAGAAACTAGGACTACACTAGGTATAGAGACTTCAACATAGTTTCCATTGCCCCAAACATGCAATGCTAACCCCATATCCACATATACAATTTGGTGGGAACTAACAAAAAGTTGCAATAGACTATAGCTAGAAAGAAACTAGATCGTGGAGGCAACCTTCTCTAAGAGACTTCAAGCTTTGGCAAGTAACTTCGTATGCCCTTGGCATAATACTGTACCATGAACTCAATCTCTTTTATATTCTTTTATAAATTTGTTGGTTTACATTGTGAGAATTTTGGATTCCATTTCTATTTCCACATTTATTTTTGTAATTGTAATTTCATTTTCCATTGCCATATTTAGTAGGCCACTTTCTATTTATGTTTTTAGTAGGTCATTTATGTATACATTCCTAGTTACATTTGTAATTCTAAAATCATTTTCATTTTTACATTTTTTATGTCTCTAGGTAATTGGCAAGACTATCTAGGACACCTTAAGTCCCATTTTCTAGAGGCCCTTAGGATTCAAGGTTAAAACTATTTTGGTGCCAAGATCTTTTGGTTTCCCATTCTAGCAATGAATATTTCCAATAAAAATATTTTTTTGATACTAGAAGAAAGGCCTCTATCCAAATTCTTGGCCAAAACTCTCATTACTATCATTTCTCTATCTACTACAACATCCATTCTAGTGGGTTTTACTGTAATTCTTTTATCTACTACAACACCCATTCCATTGGGTTTTGCTATTATTTTTCTAGTTACTACAACATCCATTTCATTGGTTTTTGTTGCTATTTTCCTATCTACTGCAACACCCATTCTATTGGATTTTATTTGTGTAACACCCATTCCATTAAAGCTCATTTTCCTATTAAATGCTAATGGTAGTTGGCAACTACATTGGTAGTAGTTCATTGACTATGCTAATAGTAGTTAGCAACTACACTTATAGTAGTATGCTAACTATGCTAACAATAGTGGGTAGAGTATTATTTAAACCCATTCCATTCATCACCATTCCATTGAACCCCATTCCATTCAACACCATTCTATTGAACCCCATTCTGACTATGACACCTATTTTAGCTTAGTAATATTTTCCTATTTCCTTTTCATTTTTAGCCTACTATGACAATCATTTACCCTGCCTACTACATTTTTACTAAATATAGTAAAAACACCAGAAAAAATTATTTTTCACATGTCTTTCCAACAATCTATCAACCTTCCTTTCACACTCATTGATAGTGGGTCTAGTCATCAATCCATAAGGGTGTATGACCCAAGGATCATACTATCATCAAATCTAGGTAATCTTTGAGAGTTAAAGGAAAACGTCCTAAATTCTTAGCAATAAAAAAAGATATATATAACTTCATTTATGCCAAGACATAGGCTAGCCTGCTAATTACATGTTTGGAAGTAGAAGCCAAAACAAAGTTTAAGCTCATACATCAAGGATGGAAAGAAATATATCCCTTTCCCCATATGACCAAATTTTCCTTAGTGACATCTATGTCAGCATCCTAGCTCAATTGACTAAGATGGAGAAGGAGGATGACAAGCAGAGCTTGAAAGATCAACAAGAAGAGAATGATGAGTTTTAGGTAGAATCTAAGTCCAAAAACCTCTTATGAGGATTGTTCCTACAAGCAACCCCCAAGGCCATCAAGGCTTTTCCTGATGCTTTTGTCTCTTCCATAAGGCATGTCCCACTGGCTTCATCCCCACCTTGCCCAACCATGTTTGGACCTACTCCTATCATAGCCACACATCAAGTGCAATTAGTGCCACAACCTACAACTTTCCACTTTGCTATGCCATCTGCTACACAATTAAGAACTATGCAACCATCATTAGTTCTTGTTACTACTAAAAATTCTCTTATAATCTAAATGGGATCCACAGTTGGATCCCATGCAACTCAAGGTTTACACATCCTCTTTTTCCTATTTTTCCCCTAAATACTAGCACAAACATCTTTTTCTCTATTTTACCCTTAGACTACAATCATGATGCAAGAACTCCCTTTTGTCTTATAGCTAATAATGAGGCCACAAACCATCCAACGTATGCCTCAATCTTTTATACAAACCCCACAATGGAAAGGGACAACCCAAAGCCTAAATCGAGCTCTCCAAATGATCCAGGACTTGACCGAAGAGATAACGAAACATAAAGCCTCAACATCCTAGATTGTAAATATTATGGACTCCTATTAAGATGACCCCATAAGCCCCACAACCTCATCACTAACTCTTCCCCTGAGTGTCTTTGTGCTATAATTTACCAAATACAATGATGAAAGTAATTGAAATGCACATATGATTACCTTCTACTTTGAGTGCTTGGTATTAAAATCATGGTCATATACAATCATGTGAATTTTCAATTTTTCATTAGTAGGAAAAGCTTTGGACTCATACCATGCCTTGCTAAGGGGATCCTTATCCTTCCTAGAAAAACTGATTTCACAATTTCTTAACCATTTCAAGTATAACTTGAAACTCTATACCATTCTTAACCAACTAATGAAGGTCAAGCAAGGACCCCTAGAGCCAATATAAAAGTTCATCAAATGATGGAATGCTTTGCTTAAGAAGATCCCAAAGCCCATAGCTAAAATTCACCCTCTAGCTATTTTCAAAGGGATGGTTAACAATTTTATGAAATCAAAATTATATTATCTTGACCCATGGTCTCTTAGTCAAGCCTTTTCCCAGACTAAGAACATAGAAGATGCCATCGAAGCCAACCACGATCTTGCTTACATGGCATACAAAAACAAGCATACACATAGACAAGGAAAAGGGTAGGCAAAAGAACATAGCCATAGAAACCTTGACCAAGGAGACTAAGACAACCAACCAGGGGCCAAAGAATAACCACCTAAGGCCCCTATTACTAACAATGACAACCAACCATAAACCTCTAAGGCCATGATGTAAACTATCTCTAGATCAAACGTTGCAAAGAAATACTGGCTAACTATACCAAATTACCCCTTAAGCCATTAGAGCTTTTAGACTAACTACTGAAGAGTAGTAGAGTTCAATACAAGTAGATGTCTGAAATAGCCCATCAAATGCCTGACAAGTTATGAAAAATAGCCAAAGATCCTACTTGTGTAACTAAAAACTATCCTCCAATGTCCAAATACTTTAAGCTAGATTGTTTTATCCAATACCATTAATTACCAGGTCATCATATTAATTTCTACCTCACAGTTAAGGATAACCTACAAAGGATGATTAATAGAGGTGAATTGGTATTAGATACATCCAACCCTGTTAGGCCTCAAACTTAGCATATGCACATAGACAAGGATCCCCTAAATGTTAATGAGAGCTCATACATGATAATAGTGTTTGACCTTCAAGAGAACCATTTGTAATCAAGGTGCCTCCTTACAACAAAAGGGATCCTTCAACTTCTGTTAGCTTAAGGTCCCCATTTATTCTAAGGATACCATCACCAACACCTCCCCCAAAGATTCCTTTATGATTAGAATGCTCCAAACCTCTACAACACAACCTACCCCAACAACATAACAACCCCCTATGGTGGCCCATGGAACATATTCTTCCTCATAACCAACTAGGGATAGTAAGAAATTCTTTGCCAAACAATGAAAAAAGGTTACACAAAAAGCCAAGAATAATGTCAATAAGCAAACCAACTTAGGTAAGGAATTGGGCCCACTGAGGCCCACTCCCATTTTATCTATTCCAATGACTTCCACAACCCAAGTTGCTTCAACAAGTGAACCATAGAAAGAACCAAAACCCAAAGAGAAGAATTAAGAGGCCATGTCACAACAAAAACCCAAACATAAATTTTACATTTTGGGACAATGAAGGAATNAACAAAAACCCAAACATAAATTTTACATTTTGGGACAATGAAGGAAGTTAGACACAAGAAATCAACAACCAATAACAAGGACTTACTTAATGCAATGGAATAGGTTAAACAATTTCTCAAACAAAAAAAATACAACTTTAAGCTTTTACAACTTGGTCATGACTTTTGCTACCCACCACAAAGCACTAGTCAAGATCTAGTTAACATTAATTCCTATTAGCAAGGATGTCCTTGATAATGAAGAGTCCATCCATTTAGTCATGTTACCCTCTTCATCTAAGGAATTGAAGTCAACATCATTGGTCTTTTGCGATAGTGAAATCAAGACAACCCTCCAAAATGGTGAAGTAACCAAGGAACCTCTTTTCATAACCATACATGTTGGCCATTATAAAGTACATAGAGTACATGTAGATGATGGGGCAATAATGAATGTCATATCCTATACCTTCATTGAATGCCTAAACCTAACTTAAAAATTCAACATACTTTGACTACAATCCTTAAATCCTTTAATGGATCATGGGTTGTAGTCAAAGGTTCCATTTCTTTAGATTTCATGGTAAGGGAGAAATTCCCCATAATGGCTAATTTATTAATGGCAGAAGAGACACTAGGATTCAACCTCATCTTGGGAAGACCTTGTTTGGCCCAATGTAGGCTATATCTCCACCTATTTACCAAGAAATCCACTTGCCTTAGGAGGAAGGTGAAATTGTTATCCATGGAAAAAGCATGGTCCCCTTAGCTATTAAGAACATTGATGTAGTGCAAGGGTCTAAAGTGGAGGTTCAAGAAGAAACTCCTACTATTGGCCATGAAATCAAAGAAAATGATGTAACCAAAGAAATAAAAATAAATATCAATGAACCCAATGATGTGCCATGGGGAGAAATACCCTTCAACATTGTTAGTGATGGCGGCAAAGAATATAAGATTATGCAAAATAGACCATACACTTTTCCTAATCTCTTAAAGATTAGGAAACACTTGCACAGGAAATAAAAGCTCCTAATCCTTCTCATATAATAAGTGTTTGCAGCCATGTAAGTTTATAACATTCATAGCCTAATAGCCGAGTTTAAACTTTACTTATTGGTACCATTTCATTTCTCTTGGGTTTGAATTTAAATTTGCTGGTAGCCAAGAATTTTCTTTTCTTTTCACTTTTTCTTCATAAATAAATTTTACTTTTATGTTCTCTATGATCCGCTAAGATCTTAAACTGGCATTGTAGTCTACTAAGACCTTAAACTAGCATTATGGTCTACTCAGACCTTAAACTTGCATCGCGGTTGATCATGGCATGAGACTAGCAAATGCCACAAGGCCTACCATGGCATAAAATTGGCAAATACCACATGGTCCACCATGGCTTAAATTTGATAAAAAATAGTTATAACTTATTTTTTTTATGCCTACAACTTTATTTCTTATCCATTTCAATTTTTTATCGCATTTAGCAAATGTAGCCTTAGAACATAGATAATAAAGTAGCATCACCATATATAGAAAACTGTAACTCTAGAATGTTATAACTAGAATTCAAATTTATATTTAAAAGAAAAAATAAGAATTTCATATAACATAACCACAACCAAATAATGTGGCTAAGATGTTCAAACAACAAAATGTTAAACAATAAACTATTTTGGCTAATACTAGCCATACATAAAAGAATCTCATCAATGAAATAGGCATAAAAGAAGCAACTGATTAAAATTTGGAGCATCTGGTGAAGGAGGTGGATCATCATCTCTATTCCCATCACTAGGATCCCTAATGTCTTTTGGTGCCTAAAACATGACAAGACCAAAACTAATTAGCAACCAATAAAAATCAAACTAAAAATTACTGAAATTAAAATTAAATGAACTAATCTGAGATGGTTCTTGAGCCATATGTTTTATAGGAAAATTTAGAAGACTAGTCTCTAGATGGTAGAGGAGTTTGTCTTCAAACAAGTGGGTCTAATCCACATCCCCAAGATCAATACCTATATGAATGTTAATCTTGTCAATGTCAATCCATGAAGGAGTCTCATGTGAAAATGTGGTAAAGGTTGCCTCCCCTAAGGCATTAATGATCTGGCAAGTAGGAGAAGTAGCTATAGTCACATTGTTGACAAATATCTTATAGATATTCTCTACATTAATTTCCATCATAAATATCTCTAGCTTTCGCTACTCAATAGATTCCTCCTATAACTACTTAAGGTAAGCATCTTGTTTAGCCATATAGATCCTCTTGTGATCCTTTTGTTTATGACACCACTCAAGGACTTAAGCATAGTAATCCTTCCACTTACCAACCTTTTGATTGATGAGATCGATCTAAAGCTTCTATTGTATAACTTCTCTAGCAATGAGAACCTTTCTTTGAAGTGAATTCTAGTAGCAAGAGCATAGTATCTCCTTAGTGCACACAAATTATATGTTGCTTACCTAAGCCTTTATGAAGTCTTTATGATCCCTAATATCTCTTACCTCCTCTTTCAATTTTTTGTTCTCCTCTCTTAATGATATGACTTATTTTCATAGGAACTAATTAGAACATCCATATTCCACAAAGACTTAGCACATGATAGTGCACATCCACTAACACCCTCATACAATTTATGTGGGAAATTCTTAATATTAGAAGGTAAGGAAGGCAACACATAGACCCTAACAAGCTTGTCAAGATCCCATCTTAGGTTAGGCACTACATCCAACATAAAACAAATTTCAATCAAATGAAACCAATTAATAACAAAAAACTCAATAACCATGAAAACCAAGTAACAAATTAAAAATATGAAAGGAAAAACGGATTGAAACTCTTACTGATCTAAAGTGCTATCTGTTACAATTGGCTAATCATATCTTCAACCACATCCCACATAAACTCTAGTTTATCAAGTGTTTCCACCCATGGCTGCATACAAAAGGTATAAGTGGATGCTTCTCCTTGTGGCTTTTAAGCTACAACAAGCATGGTGAACAACCAAACAATCATAACCATTATTAAACATGAATCAACAAAGCATAGCAAGTACAATGCTTAGAACTGAAAACCACAAATACCTGAAAGGTCCTCTAATATGGTGATAGGAGGTTCACTTATTTTTGAATCCTCTAGCATAGCATCAAAGTGGTCCATAGGAGGAATAAGGGGTAAGTCATCATTATACACCTCATCATTATCATAATGTCTTAATATCTCTTTCTCTTGATGTTGTAGCTCCTACTCTTCTTGATGCCTTTGCTCCTCTTTAGAAATGGCTACTGCTGCTATAGCCTCTTGCTCTCATTACTTATCTACAAGAGACATCAACTATGAAATATAGGATAGCTTAGCACATCGTGAGAAGCCACAAATCAATAAAGTAATCAACAGCTAAACTACATACCTCTAAGCTTAATGGATATATTTTTCTTTAATGGTTTTCCAACCACTAACACTACTTATACTAACAAAGGTCTCTTAAGTCTCTCCTGGCTATACCCTCAACCTCTACATGTAATTTCTAAACCTTTTTTACACTAGCTGGAATGGTGAGAGGCTCATCCCCTTTGCTATCAGGAGATCTATAGTGTTTTCCATTAAGGTCCTTAGTAGTCATATATAATGATCATCTACAACTTCCAATGGATCTTGGGCCTTGGTAGTTGGAGCAAAAAGCTTCACTCAAGGCTTGTCAAATTAGGATAGATCTTGGGCAATCCACCATTCATCCTTTCTCACTACCAAAATCTCCATGAACCTCTACAAGTAAGCTGCAAATAGAGCAAAATACACATGAAACTTTGTAGTGAGGTTCTTGAAAATTTTTTGGACTTCTGATCAAAGCCTAGAAACCAAATGTGAAACACAATTGAATCAGGCATCCTCAATGAGTACATATGTCATGGATCAAGCTTGTTCCACACCCAAGATCTTTCCCTATGATAATAACATAGGAAATGCCTCGGATTGGAACAGGGGATACATCTCAAAAATCAATGATGATTTGATGTTTCTTAGATGGTATTCCTTGCTATCATGATGAGTGTCTAACCACTCTTCCACTTTTTCTTAGTGATCCACCTCTTTCTTTGCCTTGACAATGATTAACATGCCATCATTTGGAACACCAAAGAAGTCACTAAATGTGGATGTGTCAATGTTAAAAACAATAGTCACATCATGAACATACGTGACAAACCTTTTACTTACTTGGTTAAAGGAGATATAGATGTTTAATATTTCTGTAGTGGGAACAATTGGGCTTAGGGACATGAAGAGGTCAAACAGGCCCACATTGATGACCCTTGCAAGTATACCATTGGGCACCTAATCTGACAACTAGTCCTATGAGGATTCCACCTCATTGAACATAAGGATCAAGGTCTCCTCCTTATCTTGAAGTGATAACTGTAACTTTAATAAATGGAGTGACAATTGCAAAAGAGAAAAGGGTAGCCCATTAGCCTTCATGTAGGTGTAATAAATTACAACAAATATAATTACATGACCCACAAATATCAAAATATCCTAATAACCATTTAACTAGAAACATTTTAGCATAAGAATAATAAATTAATAACACCTACTTTATCTACATCACTTAGGCATTGTAGGAGCTATGAGTTATGGGTCTAAGTCTAGATCATCATGAGATGAGATGGCCCACTAGCTATCTATGCTTCCATTTGCTACACATCTCTTATAGGCCTTAGGGTGATGTCCAATGCTACTCTTGAGGTCCCCATGCAATTGCTCCAACACCACAAGCCTCATGTTTGGGCTCTTAGTAAACACCTCTAGAGCTATGTGAGCTAGGAGCAAAAGGTTGTCAGCCTTGATTTATCCTTGATCATCCATCTTGAACTTGTAAGAAAGTAAAATAAGAAACCATATATAATTACAACCTAAAATGAACAACCATAAAATAATAACCAAGATAACAATACTACTTATCCTTCTATGCAATAGATGCTACCTAGAGGGTTTTCGAAGCACATACAAGTATAATGGTCCACAATCAAGGTGTTATTCAAGTTATACTATCCAAATTTAGGCATCTTCCAAATTTGTAGTAGTTTACAAGGATCCATAGTAGTCAGTTCATCATGTGTCTTTCTTTTCACACCATCATCAAGTTTATCCATGATGAATTTCATAATTAACCTAGAGGATCCAAGTAGAATGGTCTCTATGATCATTGCCACTATCTCAAACTTTAAGTGTGACCAAACTATCATACTATAGTTATGAAGTAGGTAGGCTAGGAATTCTAAGGCCCCCTTCCTAAACCATATCCCACATTGATCCCACTCCATGTTAGGGTTTGGGGATTTGAATGTTGACATGTCGATGCAACACAACCACTCCACCATCTCTATTACCACCAAAATAGACTTTAGTAAGGCCCTGTAACATTCAACCATACTAATTAAAACCATGAAAACTTAAAACCAAAGCCTTATAAGCAAATAACACTTAGTAAAAGATCCAAAACATGATCCAAATCTACAATCAACATTCCACCAAATTTCACACTTAGCACCAAATCAGCCATAGGAAAACACTCAGAAAAAATTATGAAAAATTTTTTACTTTGATCTAAAAAACTTATAGCCCCTTCTTGATATCCAAAAGAATCCCCAAAGTCATGATACATTGATAGAAAATAATTCTTACAACCTCAATGTTACCCATCTTTAGAAAGATAAAGGCATCATAGCCTTGTAACCATGATGTCAAGCAACCAAACAGAAACAACCATAACTAATTAATTACTTAACAGAATTTTGACAATTCCATAGCTATTAGAATTGTTAAACAATAGGATACAACCCCACAATAAGAAGTAATTAGAACTCATATCCAAATTTTCAGAAACAATTACCAAAATGACCTTACCATAAACCCCTTATGCACATGTACCATAGAAAATTCAAAAATATTATCTATGTTTTAGAAAAAATTCATGAACTTCCATGAAATCTGAAAAATGGCAAACAACCCTACATACACAACCTAACTCAAATAGCCATAACTTCATCATTACAACTCTGAATAGATTGGGATCACAACCATTGGAAAGCTTAAATATAATACTACAATTCCATGATAATAAAGTTTTGAAATACACAGTCATTTCCTTAGTAGAAAACAACAAACATTGCTTGCTTTTTCACCCAAAAACCACAAAACTTGTAAAACCTAATTTAATCTAGCCATAAATTATAGCAAATACAACAAAAATAATTCATACCCATTTAAAAACACATTGCAATAATGGGGTATGATTTTTCTAAAATTTAATTTTTACAAGTCCTTCATCCTAGATCTAAGGAAAACTATTCCATGTTTGTAAAATTAGAAAAAGCATCAAAACAGTAAGCCCATTTTGTAAATACAATTTTTTAAGACAAAAATAAACAAACAACCTCAAATCTAAATATATATAGCTAAGAAATGAGGTAGGATTTTCATGAAATTCAACTGTAGATTTGAGAAGTGGAATAGAAACCAAGAAACAAAATACATAAAACGGAATAGAAAACTAGTGAGAATGGCCTACCTTGGAAAGGTAGTAATCGAACTTCCTCCAATCCTTGGACATGGTAGGCATGCTAAGGTTTCAGTAGCAGAATCCACCCCCTCTAGTGTAGGATTCCTCATAATTGTCATTTTCTTAGTCATGATGCCAAGAAAGGGAGTTGGAAATTTGGAAAACCCTTATTCTTGAAATGACTATGCTACTGTAGGTCGCCAATAGTTGGACTACACTTGTAGTAGTCCATAGATGGTTGTGGCTATGATAACGCTAGGCAAGAGATAGTACCAATGGCAATAGAGGTCTTCACCAAGGTGCAAAGGTAAGGAAGTAGAAAGAAAACATATTTGACCTTGTTCTAAAATCTACTTTGTTTCCTTTTTTCCTTTAGTGCCAAATCATAAGCCTCATCAAGATTTTATGGTACATAAAATAGCAAATTCTATTAATAAACTATTTTTAGACCTGATAGAAATATTAAAGCTAATTCATACTTTTCCTAGTTTATCTTAGCATAATGAAATAGTTCAAAATGCTTGATGTAGAACTCCTTAACATATTTGTTACCTTGCCTTAAGAATTTCAACTTTATAATCATCTCCTTCCTTTGAAAAGACTATTCAAATTTTCTTTTCAAACTATATTTCATCAAGTTCTAATATCTAATGCATTAATCATTTTATCTTTCATAAGATATGGACTCCTTTTCCAACCAAGTAGAAGTCATACATTCTAGATACATTCTAATCTAGATTTAGTAATAGATATCCTTAATTTATTTAGTACCTCTTCCAACTCAAAGTACTTGTTAAGTACCTTTTGCTAACTTCAAAAATTATTAGTTCCATCTCCATTATTAAAAGTCTTCAATTCTATGTACAAAAGTCTATTGACATTGCTAAACACTCTAGCAAGTCTTGCTTTATATTTCTCATATAGCTTTTCATGAGAAGAAGTAGTGACCACTAATGGATCTCTTGAAACTCTGATATGAGTAAGTGAATTTTCTTCTATTGGAATCCTTGGCTACTAGGTTCCAATACTTTCATACTTGGATTATTCCTCCTATCATTCTTTCCTTTTAGCTAAGAAACTTCTTAATCACCATTTAAATATAAATGTTCATCATCTTTGCAAGTTGGAATTTGTTTAGCACTTGCATTTCTATTTATCTTAGTACTAATATCATGTAATCGAGTAACCATTAGTTGAAAGGAAAACTTCATGTTCTCTATGTCTTTTTCTAGGTCTTGAATTTGTTTCTTCTTATGCATTATCTAAATTTGACAAAAAATTATAACTAGTCATCTAGGTAATAATCAATCTAAATGCTTTGATACTAATAATTCTAGAGCAAGTTCACTCCTATTAACTTAACCTTCAATTTTAAGTAAATATAGATAATTATGAAATATAATTAATATGCTAGAAACAAATAAAACTAGATAGCTTCAATTAATATAAAGAAGATTGTTATATGAGTTCCATAACACACAACATCAAATCATTCAAAAATACTCAAGGATGCTGCAAATCATGAGGCTGTACAACCACAAAATAATTATTGTTAATACAAGGCATAAATGAAAGAGAATCTCTCCTAAAACTTAGGACTGAGATCTCAACACATAGGCAAAAACATATGAACATGTAGGCCAAATACACACACCCAATTGACCTTGAGCTACAACCATAAGCATGCACTCATACAATGTTTTCTCATAATATCTCCTACCAACATCATGTACGCATGCTTATCAAAATCTAAAATACAATAATATTTATTTAAAAACCAAGGTAACAGATCTAGGAGAACTTTTTTCACTTGGGGAATGAAGCTTTGACCATTTATGAGACATTCTTTAGCCCTAAAAGTATAAAGTATGTGAAATTTCCCATTATGCCTTATAATTTTCACATTTACAATGAATTTTTACATTGGGTTTCATGAGGTGAAATCTACATGATAAATATTGTCTATAACATGAAAATTTTTGTGGTGTTTCAATGGCCCCTCTTTGTTGGTTCCTGGAGGATTAACTTGAGAGGCATCGACAAAGAATACAAAACACCACTACATATTATAACACTACAATGCATACAAGTCACATGAGGGTATCCAAGTTACCAAAGTTGCTAGTTTAAGGTTGTGATAGGCTATGGTACTAGTTTAAGGCCCTCATAGGCCATGTTGCAAGTTTAAGATCGTAGTGGACCACTTAAAATAAAGCTCACTTGTTGATGATCTATCAACTACATGTGGTATGGCATTAGATAGAAATGATTTACTAGATTGGCTAAATCATTTCCATCCATGTTAGCTATTCTAAATGCTTCATTCCCATAGGCTCTGGTGATAAGGAAGTGTCATTTCTAGTTGGTTGAGAAATTATCTACATGCTCATGGATAGCCTTGAGGACTAGGTCCCCCTCCTTGACCTTGTGCATGGTCAAGTCATAGTAAAGTTATTGCTATTGCCTCTCTTAATAGTGCTCGATGTGAGCAAGCACTAGCATATGCAACTCCTCCACTAAATCCAGGGCTATTATTCACAAATCCTTGTTCTATTCATCATTAATAAAGTCAATCAAGGCTACTTAGAGTGATGATGCCTACAATTCAAGAGGTAAAGTAGCTTCAGAACCATAAACAAGGCTATAAGGGGTCATGTTGGTTTCCATGCGATCGGTTTTTTTGTATGTCCATAGTGCATGGACAAGCTGCTCATGCCACTTATGCTTGCTATTGTTGAACCTCTTCTTAAGGAATTTTATGATGGCCTTGTTGCTCGCTTCTACTTGTTCATTGGCTTGAGGGTAGTAAGGTAACAAGAAACAATGCTTAATGCCTAGGTTATGACAAAAATCCTTGGTTTCTTGGCTACTAAATTGAGGTCCATTTTCCATAACTATGATCATGGGTATTCTAAAATTAGTTACAATGTTATCTAGGATAAATTTTTAAACTTCTTCAAATGTAGTCTTCCTTACAGGACTAGCCTTAACCCACTTGGTAAAGTATTTGGTTGCAGTTATGTCCTATGAAAGACTTAAGCATTATAGGTCCAATGATATCCAATCCCCATCATTGAAATAGCCATGTTATCTGGGTTGTATGTAACTTAGTTGATGATACATGTATCAAGTTGCTATATTGTTGGCATGTGTCACATTTCTTGACCTTTTATAGATAGTTAGTTTCCATATGGGGCCAATAATAGCCTAATCATCTAATCTTAGCGGTCATGGCTCTAGGCCCTATATGTGCTCCACAAACTTCCTTGTGAACCTCCTCTAGGACTATTCTGGCTTCAATTTTACCTAAACACTTTAGAAGTATGCCATCATAGGATCGTCGACATAATGTGTTCTCACCTTCAATGACATACTACTTTGATCACTTTCATATGATGTCCTTTTGAGTAGTAGTTAGGCCTTATGAGGCTTCACCATGCATAAGGTAAAATTTGATATCATCATACCACTCCTTGGGAGGAATAGTATAAACAACAACCACAAAGGTGTCCTCAATGTTCTATGTGATGGAAGTAGCACAGTTCACGGTTAAGGTGAGCAAATTGATAAACACATCTAGTATCATATTAAGGGCTAATGCTACAATTGCATCAACTATGGAATTTTCATTTCAAGGTATGTGTTTGAGATCAATGTCTATGAATTGTTGCGATAACTACTTCCCTATGTCATAGTAAGGTTGTAAGTAATTAGTTTTACATGCATAGACTTCGATTACTTGATTAACCACGAGTTGTGAATCACCTTTGATGGCTAGGAATCTAATTCCTAGGTCATAAGCTACCATTATTCCTCTAATCAAACCTCATATTTTATTATGTTGCTGGTACATGGAAACCCAAAATGATAGGCAAAGGGTTGGATCTCACCAAATGGGAATGTTAATGATCGCAAAAACACTAGTCCCATGGGCAATTGAAGCTCTGTCGAAGTTCATGAATACCTCATAATCCTTGAGCACTTGGCTAACTATGTTAATGTGTTCATTAAGGAACTTAGGATCTATGGTTTCTTGGCCATCAATAGGTGAAACTATGAGTTGCACAAATATAGCTTGACCTTTTATTGAGGATTGCAAGACATAATGGAGGCCAAACTCCATAGTTATGGCTTTCCATCGGGCTATGTGGCTAATTTCATAGATGTTGGTCATTATGGCTTTGAGTATGTTTTCCTTGCAAATTACATTGAGTTGGCGTCTAAAGGGTAGTGTCTCCATTTCTTAAAAAAGAAGACTATTGCTAGATAATACTTCTCCACTTTAGTGTATCAGGTCTCGTGAGTAGGTAATGCATGGCTAAGCTAGTATACATGCATTTCTGCTCTATCATCACATTTCTGACCAAGAAGAGAGGAAATGGATGTATCAAAAATGATGAGATAAATGTAAAATGGTTTACCCTCTTGTAGAGGATAGACTATCAATAGCTATGTCAACTCTTTCTGAACATTTTCAGAGGCCTTTTGGCATTGAGCCATCCACTGATAGTGAACTCCTTTCTTAACCAAGTGTTGCATCGGTTGTAACTTATCTATAAGCCTAGTAATATGCCTATTAATAAACTATAATTTTCCTTGTAATCATCAAAGCTCTTTAATTTTGGTAGTTTCTACTAATTTGGATATGACCTTAACCTTATCAAGATCTACGTGTATCCCTACTTTAGAGACTACGAAGCCAATCATCTTACCAGTCTTAAGACCAAAGCTCCTATTTGAGGCATCATTTAAACACAAGATCTAGGTCATTAGCATGGTCATCGGCCGTCTTAGACTTCATAGCTATGTCATCTATGTAATCACGAAGCAAACCTAACATGCAATCACTGAAGATATAGGTCATGACTCTTTGGTATGTCACTTCAGCATTCTTAAGGAAAAAGGGCATCATGGTATAATAAAAAGTACCCCATGGGATCATAAAGGTTACGCTAAGTTGCTACTCTAGGTTAATCCTAATTTGGTTATATCCCAAGAACCCATCCATAAGGGACAACAAGGCATGTCTGATTGTAGTATCAATAAGTTGATCAATACTAGGCAAAGGGAAGTCATCCTTGATACTTACTTTATTTAGATCTTGAAAATCAATGCAAATATAGATACTCCTAATTTTCTTAAGGACTTCCACTATGTTGAATACCCATTCTACATAATTAACAACCCTAACAAAACTTTCTTGGTAGGACTTTGAGATTTCATCACAAATTACCAAGGCCAAATCAAGTCTAATCTTCTACACTTTTTGCTTAATTGGTCTATGATAGGATCCAATATGATGTTTTGTTGGATTAGACATGTGTCTAAGCCTCACATATCTTCATATGAATAGGAAAATGTCTTAATGTTGCTTTGTAAGATCTTGGTAATATCTTGGACACATTGAGGCTCTAGTTAGGAACATATCTTTAGAATTTTCTCCTCACCACTATGTGTTGTGATAGGAACCTTGACTAGAGAGTCTTTGGTTATGTCCCATACTTCTAAGTTAAGGGTTTTGACTAGGTTTCTAGACCATTCTAGAAGTTTTTCTATTGAGGCTATGTGGTTTACAAGACTCTTATGCTCACNTGGTTTGCTAAGGCATAAAAATAGCAAAAACTAACCATTTTTGACCTATATTAGCAAAATTGTATCATATATACTCTATTTTTCTTGATTTTTGCCTTATTACATAATGTTTTCACTTGTTTATGGACTTAAGTTGCCTTGATGACTTGGTTGACCTTCTATAGCCTTATATGTCCATTGTCTATCTTATTATAACTCTAGTTTCCTTTTTTTGGCCTTTAAATTATGTCAAATAGTGGGGTTCAACCTTTCCTAACCATTGTTTGACACCACATGACCTTGGCCCANTAGTGGGCCATGATGCTAATTAATACTTTTTGTGAACTATGATGCTAGTTTAAGCCCTTAGTGGGCCAAGGTCATGTGGTGTCAAACAATGGTTAGGAAAGGTTGAACCCCACTATTTGACATAATTTAAAGGCCAAAAAAAGGAAACTAGAGTTATAATAAGATAGACAATGAACATATAAGGCTATAGAAGGTCAACCAAGTCATCAAGGCAACTTAAGTCCATAAAAAAGTGAAAACATTATGTAATAAGGCAAAAATCAAGAAAAATAGAGTATATATGATACAATTTTGCTAATATAGGTCAAAAATGGTTAGTTTTTGCTATTTTTATGCCTTAGCAAACCATGGTTTAAGAATACAAGATTATTAGGTGAGTTCAAGTATCAATCAAGGTTGTTTCTAGGCTATTTGGACCCAAAAATCAAGTGTTTTGAGGCTTCCACATTAGGCTCAATGTCGAAATAGGGACCCTTAGTATGGAGACTATGGAAACTAGGTTTTTAGATGTTCAAAGGTTCAAAATTAAGGTTCTAGGACCTTCCCATGGTAGCATAGGGTCATATCCCTCAAACTTGAGTACTTTGGAGGTTTGTAAAGGCCAAAAAGTAAGTTCTAAGTCTTCCCCCCTTATTTCCACACTAGCCAGTGTGGAAAAGAGGAGGTTTAGCATGGAGAATCAAAATCAAAGAAAAAATGAGATTAAACATGGTCAAATAGGTAGCCGGAAGCTAGATCTAGAACTTGTGAATCTCCTAGCTTCATTCTGAGGTAATTTAAGGCCATTTTGAGTGTCAATAGGTGTCAAANCCTCCCACACACACACACCTTTTTCCATGTTGGGCATAGTATCCTTAGTATGAAAAAATTTTGGGATACTTATTTTACAAATTCAGAGTCATTTTGGATGACTTTGACTAGGTTTTTAGGCCACTATATCTATAGACTTCAATTTTGCAAGTTTCTGGATGATTGCAGACACGTTTGAAGGTTGTTTAACGGCACTTTAGGTCCTCCCCCTTTATTTTCATGCTAGGTGAGTTACTCTAGCATGGAAGAATGGGGAGAATGCATTTTAGAGATTGAAATAAGGTCATATAAGCAAAATCTTGATGTTATGATGTCTTGGGCTTCTGTAGTGTAGATCTTTAGCTTCCGAGAGTGTCATCTTATTACCAAAAGCGGAAAAGAAACTTTTCACCCTTGCTTGCATTATCCAAACATTATTCCAATGTTGAAGTAAGAATCCTAAATCTAGGCCAATTTGGATCACAATCGACAATGCATGTAACCTCCTAAAGCTTCTAGGGTCAAGGGCTATGCATCCATGTCAAAATTTGGTAATTTTGGACATCCATAAGTAGTTTTTTATCTTCCCCCTCTTTTCCCACATTGGAGATGGATAGCTAAACATGGAGAACTAGAGGAATCCACTTTTTGGCCATCTAGGATCAGTTTTGTAAAGTTTAAGGGCTCCAATGGCTGCTACCATGGTTCTAAAGTTCATGAAAGAACATTTAATGTTATTCTAAGGTGTTTAAGAGTCCTAAATAAGTTTCCCCTTGAGTTTCAAGGCTAGGGATACTATCCTTAGCATGGAAAAATGGTCTCCTAGCATGGAAGAATGATGTAACTTAAATTTAAGCCAATTTTTACCTCAATCATCTATGCATGTTAGCCTTTGGGGCTACTGGGTTCAAGGACTAGGGTTTGGTGTTTAATTTTGGCTATTATGGACATTTATAAACATTTTCTAGGCTTCCCCACCTTTTTTACACTAGGGATGGAGATCTTAGCATGGAAAATTAGGGGAAAATAAATTTTTATTCTTCTAACATCAGTTTATTAAATTTTGAAGGATCCAAACAATTTCAATAGGGTCCTAAAGTGCATGCAATTTTAGTTAATGTTTTTCTAAGGTAGTTATGGATCACAAATGGGTTTTCTTCTTAATTTCCATGTTAAGAAGCATGTAGGGAAATATTCCCAGTGTGAAGAAACCATAAAACTTAGATCTAGCCTAGTCTTCACTTCAATAGACCATGCATGCTAGCCTCAAGGACTACCTCCTAGTTATTTTATAGGTTTTCCAAGTGGGTTTTAAGCTTCCCCCTATTTTTCCATGCTAGGGATAGTATCCCTAATGTGACAAATTAGGGAAAAATAGGTTTTCATACTTTTGCATCATTTTTAGTCATGCATATAGGTCCCTAAGGTTGCTAATGATGATGGCCAATGCCTAGTGTTAAAATTTTTCTATTTTGAAGGTTGATGAGTAATTTTTTTACTTCCCCTCCTTTTTCCATGTTGGGACTTCCATGATTAGCATGAGAAATTGGGGAAAAGGCTTTTTGATCATTTTTTCTCACTTTTGGTCATGCATGCAAGCTTCCAAGGTTACTAGTGTTAATTGCTAATACTTGATATCAAAATTTGGCTGGTTCAAGGGTTACTAGGTATTTTTTGGGCTTCCTCCCTTTTTACCATGTTGGGGATTCCATGATCAATGTGGAAAATTAGGGGAAAGTCTTTTTGATCATTTCTTATCACTTTTGGCCATGCATGTAGGCTTCCAACATTGTTGGTGTCAATTGTGGATACTTGATATCAATATTTTTTAGGCTTTCTGCATTTTTCCATATAAGGGCTTCCATGATGAGCATGGAAAATTGTGGGGAAATATTTTTTCCCTTCTTGGTCAATTAGGCTATGCACGAGTGTCCATAGGGTTACTATCATTGGCCACCAATGCCTAAGGTCAAGATCTGATTGTTTTGGAGGCTGTGAGTGGCTTTTCATGCTTCCCCCTTTTCTTTCTATGTTNCCCCTTCATCCATGCTATGCATGATGGGCCCAACGTGGATGAGATGGGAATGATAATTTTGTACCATATTTAACCACTTTTGAAGCTTTCAAAAGCTCCAGAGGGTTGCAGTAGGGTCTAGGGATCATCAAACATTAAGAAATGGTCATCATGTAATCAATTTAGGTCATTTTTGGCTTCCCCCCATCTATCCATGCTGAGGGTGATAGGCTCAGTGTGGAAGAAGCTTTCCCTAGCATGGAAAACATTGAATCCTAGATTTTGACCAATTTTAACTAGTTTTGACTAGGCCTGTTGGGGTTCCGAGGTTACTAGAGATGCCTGTAGGGGTTCTAAGTCATATGGGGCCTACTTTGGGGTCAAACGTATGCTAGATGAGTGTTGAAACATAAGAGTGAGTGTTACCCTCCTTCTTCCATGCTAGGCACTACTGCCCCAACATGGAAATCCATGGTGTTTTTCCTTACTCGTGTTTTACTTGCTTTTGAAAACCTGAAGTAGAAAAGGGTAGTTTTGGGTCACTAAAAATAGAAAAATATTTGTAATTGTAAAGAATTTGTAAAATAATAGACATGTTTCCATGCTAGGCATGGTATTCCTAGCATCAATGCATGGGGTTAAGGTTGCCATAATGTTTGTAAAAATCTTAGCATTGATGTAAGTTTTGGTTTAGAGTGAAGGCACATAGTGGGGCCCATAATCCAAAAATTTAAAATTTTGAAAAGCAAAGTTGTTTCCCACCAAAACCAATGTGAAATAAACTTTCCCCCCTTGCACTTCAATACACTTGTAGTTATGATGCATTGAATTGGTAGCTGGGATTTTAAGGTGTGCATTTACGTTTTAGATGAGTTTTATATGTCAAATTTTGTAAGTTTTCATCACAATTTTCATTCTACATTAATAGTGCATTGGAGGAGAGCTCTAGTAGAGGTTCTTGTGGTAGCAACAACTAATTCTCAATTTGGAAGCCTCCTACCTTCCTCGTAGCCAACATTGATCCTTCATCCTCCTCCATCTTTACCCATTCCCAACATTGAGCCTGCTATGGCACCAAAGAAACAAGGGGGAAAGAGCTGAAATCCTATGATTCAAAAGATCGATGAACATGCTCAAGAGTTAGGAGAATTTCCTAGGCCCATCTCCATCTTGGATTTTTTTGTTAGTGCTCCAAGGTAGGCATTTTACCTATTTTTTGCCTTTTTTCTAAGGTTTCTCAAGTTTTGTTTTCCATGTGTTAGGGCCATTTTTTTCCAAATCTACTTTGGTGGGAGGATTAAAATTAAATTTTTATAAAATCTCACCTCCTATTTAAGCTACTTTCTTGTTGATCTATAGTTATTTCACTGCTTTAGCTTTTGCAGATTTGATTTTGAAAATAGGGCTTGCTATTTCATGCTTTTTTTTATTAAAATCTTATGATGTGGCCATTATTCTTAGATCTAGGACTTAGGGTTTGTTAAAACTAAATTTTAAAAAAATCCTAGCAAATTATTTTTTTATGTGAATTTTAATGGGTTTCAATGTTTTTGGCTATTTCAACTATTTCCATGGCTATATGAAATCTAGGTTTTGAGATTTGAAGTTTTAACATGAAAATGCAAGCAATGTTATCTATTTCTCCATGGTAGAATGGCTACACATTTGTAAAATTGAAGATTATAGGTTTTTAGACCTTCATTTAAGCTTTCTGATAGCTATTGTCTCATTTAATTTGACCTTGAAATGAAGAAGTTATGGTTATTTTCCTAACATTGCGTAGTTAGGTGGTTTGTGCCACTTTTGTAATTTTATGTAATTTTTCGTGTTCTTGTCTAAAGAAATGATAAATATTTGGCTATTTTCTAGTAATGGCTATGTAGGCATTGGCTTCAACTTTCCAACAAAGGTAGAATCACTCCAATTGAACTTAAAAATGATTTTCTTCAAATTTTTTATTAAGCATGTGTAATAAGGATGTTTGTGCCATTTTCGAATTATTGTCCAAATTGATGAATTTTTCCTACATAAAATGCAAAGGTTTTGAATTTCTTATAACATGGCTACATAGGGCCCAATTTAGGCTTTCAAACAATGGCAAAATCACTCAATTTGGAGGTCAAAAAAATTTTTGATAAATTTTTAGGCTATGGCTATGTGAACAAGGCAAAATCATGGTTGTAGTACATTGCCCATTTGGAAATAGAAGTGGTTGATATGTATAACTTGTGTTTTTCTTTTGTGAATATGTAAAATTAATGCTTAATTTTGCTTTTTCAAGAAGAGTAAAAGCTTTTTCTATTCTAACTAAGCTTTTACTTTGGCTACATGGCTTTTTCTAAGTTTATTATGCTTTTTCTAAATTTGTGCATGGCTTAGATGATTTTTCCAAATTTATGCATGCTTTGCATAATTTAGATGTTTTTTTTATAATCTTTGTGCATAGTTGAGATGTTTGTTTTTTCAAATTTATGCATGCTTTGCATAATTTAGAAGTTTTTTCTAAACTTATGCTTACTTTTTCTAAATTTATGCATAATGTAGATGCTATTTTCTAAATTTATGCATAACTTGCATGTTTTTTCCAAGTTCATGCATAACTTAGATGCTTTTTCTAAATTAATGCATAATTTAGTCTAAGACTTAGTTTTAGCTATAATGTTTTGGCTATAAAGGCTATAAAATATGGTAAAAAAGCTTCTATGGAATTTCTCAAGCTAATTTAGATAAACATCTAAGAGCTTTTTACATAGGCTAATTTCACCTCTAACTTACAAAGTTTTTTCTAAATTTGTTAAGATATTCCCATTAGTCATGATGTAAGGTTATGTGAACTTGTAATAATGCTTTCTTATGGAATTACTTAGACTAATTTAGATAAACACCTTAGAGCTTTTTACAAAGGCTAATTTCACCCCCAACTAAATATTTTATCAAAATTTGCTAACTCCAATTGGCCACAATGTCCTTACTTTGAAAGGTTGTAACAATGCCCCCCTTATTTAGTGGAATTTCTTAAACTACCTTAGATAAACAACTTAGAGCTTTTTACATAGGCTAATTTCACCTTTGACTAGTATGTTTTCCAAACTTGTTAAGAAATTCTAATTGGTCATAATGTTTTTGTTTTAAGTCATGGTTATGGCTATGGGTGACTCACTAGCTATATGTTTTTGCATTTTAGGCCTTAGGAGACATTGGCAACCCCAGCAGTGAGGGTGGGAATGACCCACCACTTCCTCCTATGGATGCCACTCAGTAGCCTCCTTCAACCTCCTTCAATTTAGCTTGTTGGCTATTTGTTTTTGTTTCTATGTTGATGGCTATGCTTAGCCAAGATTATGTTATAGATGTTTGTTATTCTTTAACATTTTTTCCACACAATGTGTCCATGGCTATGTATGTTATGGACATTTTATCTTTAAATTTAAATTTTGGTTTTATTTTTGGCTATATGCATTCATATTAGTAGTGAACATTGTAGATGTTGTAAACATTAAAAATGCTATGTTTAAATTTTTTTTATAACATTTAATGGCTAATCAACAAAAATAAGTATCATAATAAGGAAGATGTTTGATAGTTTTAATCCATTACAGGCATAAGTTATATTGCACAATTACAACTATGTTGCTAGTTTAAGACCATGGCAAGCCTTAATACCAATTTAAGGACTTAGCAAATGATAGTGCCAGCTTAATGTCTTAGTAGACAGTGGTGCTAGTTTACCATCTTAGCAAATGATGTGTGAAACAAATGTATATTTATAAAGCTTTTTTTTATCATAAGAAGGGTTGTAGTAAATAAGTAAAAATTCAAACAAACTTATGCTACATGCATAAAATAACAAAGATGTAATAAAATACAAAAGAAAATTAAGGCTACTTGGCTATCAATGCATTTAGTCATAGAGGCATGGGAAGGTTAAGGTGAACTTCACTTCTGTAGATTCTTCCTAATCTTTGCAAGATTAGGGAGTGAGTAAGGTATATTCTACACAAGCTTGTATTTGCCATCCCCTTCTCTTACAATGTTAAAAGGGAGTTAATCCCATGATGTATCCCATTGCTTATCATTATCATCATTGGCTATCTTGGGTTTTTACTCTTCATGCGTAGGAGCTTCTTATTGAAGCTCCACTTTGGGACCCTATTCTATGTCTACATTATTGATAGCTAGGGGAGCCACATTTTCAGCATGAGTGATGATTTCACCTCCCTTGTAAGGAAGGTGAATTTCTTGATAAATGAGTAAGGACATAGCTCATAACTAAGCCAACCAAGGTCTTTCTAGGATCAAGTTGAATCTTAGTGTCTCTTTTACCACCAAGAAGTTTGTAGTTGTAGGGAATTGATGGGACGTGATATCGCATGAGCCGCAATATCGTGGCCGTCACGATATCACATCCCTTGTGATATTGTGTACGTGATATTGCGTCATCCCCTGTGATATCATGTATGCGATATCGTGGTCCGCCGCCATATCTATAAATAAGAGGCAGCACTTCCCTTATTCATAATCCTAGGCTTAAAGTAGGGAAACTCTGGCGGATTGATTATTTCCCAGAGATAGATTATTTTCCATGTGCCCGCAGTAGGAGTCCCCAAGTGAACAGATCTTTATTCGAGCAGCTTTGTACCTGAACGCAACTTGTGTACGGTAATAAAGACGAGCTTTGTGGATAAACCTTGCAGTACATGGAATAGGTTTTATTACATGTTATTTCCTACCTATTATTTATTACCTGCAGTAGCACGGTATGAGTACAACTTGATTACGAGCATTTACGAATGTGTACGGTTAGTCAAGGAATCGGTTGCTCATCGTGATTAGTCTCTCTCACCCTTATCTCCTAGAACATGGGATAAGTACGACTTGGTTACGAGCATTCAAGGATGTGTATGGATAGCCAAGGAACGGATGCTTATCATGCTTAGGCTAGTTAAGTGCCTCTATACGACCACTTTGAGCATGTGCATTATGTGTGGTGATCCTAGTAACGATTAGCATTTGGTAGCCACAGTTGCATAGTTTAGGGTATGTACGGTAAGTGGGAATGGATGCTGATGCTAGGTAAATTAGACTTATTACATTAGTTAGAGTTAGGACTTAGTTTCTCAACCCTTTCCCCATTAGCATAGAAGACATAAAAATAGAAAATTCCATAAAAATCATATACCTTAGACTTGCTTAACCATACACCATGACAAATACAAGTAAGTCTGGGAAGACAATGATTAATTAACCCCAAGTGTTCCAAGAGGTGTGTAGGCATTTAGTCTACAAAGTTCGACCGTATCATGCGTGCAAAGCTTGTATTCATATGGTTGAGTGTAGGGATACCCACCACTCATCAATAATTATTCTCTAGCTACAAAATCCAAGGAGATAGACCCCTTGACTGCAACTCTTGATCCATTGAAGGACTTAAGAGTTGCAGTGGTTATAGGTTATACTTGCTTAGTTAAACCCAAGTGTTCAATGAGTTAAACCCAACCGTTCAATGATGGTGCATGGGATGATGTTGGTTGTAGATCTATTATCAACATGCACCCAATGTATTTAAAATTTTCCTATTAGTATGATTATGAATAAATTGGTTGTAGTCACATTACCATTCTAGGAACTAACCTTAATTTTTCTATTGTGAAATGTTAAGGGTGTTGACTTCTCCTCCCCTAGTGAGGTAGGAATCATCACTACATGTATGGCTTCCTAATTAGTAGGAATATCCTCACTAACAAATATAAAGGTTAACATTTTGACTAACTTCTCATGATGTGTGGTAGAAGTCATGATCAGGTCATACAAGCTTAGGATTGTGTTTTTCTACTTGAGCAATTACCTAACTTGGTTCATTGCACTAAGGAAGTTTTTTCGATTGGTCATGGGCTTGTCACCTTAGTTGTGCTTTACTTCCTCCATGCATCCCAAAATGTAGACTTAACCTTTAGGATGTGACTATTGTGGCTCTTCCTTGTTGTTTTGATTGTCGACTTTAGTGGTCCTCCTATGGCTTGTTAGTTAAAGATGTTGGGGCAGAGGAGGTCATGGGTACAGCTAAACTAGGAGTGGGCTTCAATGTACCCACTTCCCTTCATTCCTCTGCATGCTTGTCTCCCTTGTTGTCAATCTTTTGCTTATGCTTCTTCCTTTCTTTGGCCATAATATATTGGTTGTTAACTATTGACTATAAGGAAGAGGTAGTAGCATTGGCCAACATAGGGGGTCATTATGTAGTTGGTTAGGCTATGGTTGTTTGGGTTGTATTGGGTTGGAAGACCTTGATGACAAAAGGTTCCCTTTGAGGCATTCATGATTCTACTCTCACAATGAAAGGGGACTTGAGCCATGGGAAGTTGAAGAAGCCCTTTCATTGTAGAGGGGTACTTGAATCATGAATGGTTCTCTTGCAAGTCTTCAATTGTCATCAATGTTAAATGCTAAAATAAAATAGGGGCTATCATTAGCATTCAATGGATCTTTGTATAACTACATCAACTAGTTTTATGATCAAACTAGGCTCGAAGCATCTAACATCAATTTTTCCCTATCTATCATCTTTTCCAAGTCATCCTTTAATGCAAGGTAGAATTCTATATCATAACCAAGCAATTGATGATAATGGTAGAAGTGGTCTAGCTTAAAGTATCTAGGCAACTAGGGATCATCCTTCATTGCTTGAATGGGATCTTTGGCTATTTTTCATAGTCACTCATGTTTCTTTCAAGTGGCTTTACTCATTTTTTTGTGTTGCATGCACCCACTTCTTAATAGTTGATATAGCAACTTGGATTATTTTAATGGTATTGTAGTGTATTTAGACCTATCCTTCCTTTCAAAGTTAGGTCTATTTTTTGTTGATGTAGTGGTCCCAAAAGTTGATAATTAGTTATTGCAGTCATTGGTGGGGGACTTAGGAAGATTAACCTTTGGTCTTTTTTTTCTTGGTTATAATTGCTATAGTAGTGTTTTTTTTGTTTTCTTTTTTTCTTATCTCTTCAAGTGTGCTAGATTGTATATGCTTTATAGGTCAGATCATGACTGGCCTCTGTGGCATCCTATATATTTTTAGTTTGTGAGAACACTTGGCTAAGAGAACATGGATCAAGGTAGTAGAATTTGGACTTGATGAAGTTATTAACTACTCCCTTAAATATGGCTAACATGTGGGCTTTAGCTATGGGCTATGGTATTTTATTTAGCAGTACATTCCACCACTGAATAAATTTTTCTATGGGTTCTAAGGACCCCTACTTGACCTTTATGAGTTGGTCAAGATTTGTGTCAGGCTTCAAGTTATACTTAAATTAGTTAACAGACTGGGCCACCAAGTCCTCCAAAAAGGATATAGGCCCTCTAGGTAATGCATGATACCAATTGAGTGCTTTCCCAATCAAAGATAGGGCAAATCCTCATGATGCTATGAGGCCATGGCTACAAGAGCAAACATTTAGATCAAACGGTAATAAGGTGAGTGTTAGGGTCACCTTCGTCATTATATTTGCTAAATTGGGAAATGGGGACACCAGGAGGAAGTGTCAAGGATGGGACTATACGACTCATGGGATCGTCCTGGTAGAAATCCATAATCCTAATCATTTGTGTGGTAGAGGCATTAAGCCTCTTCAACTTCTCTATTAGGTCTTGGATCATTTGGAAGGCTTGATCCAAGCATTGTAATGACCCCATAGTTTATGAGGTTTGTACATAAGGTTGTGGCATCTATTTTGAGGCTTGTGGTGTTGTTATGGGTTGCATGATAGAAGGAAAAGGCTTTACTATGGTTGTGGCTTATGTGCAAAATAAAGAAAAAGATGTTTGTGCTAGTACTTAAGGCACAAATGGGACAAATGGGGTGTATGACCCATGTGTTGCTTGGGGTCCCATGGTAGACCCCGCATGAGTAGTTAATGGATTTATGGTGGTAAAAAGCACTATGATGGTTTTATGTATGGAGAATATATTGTAAATGGAATTGATGTGCTATAGTTGGTTTCTTGTGGCATTTTCTGAGTGTAATTTGTGGCTATAACCAGCATGGGATCTACCATAGTAGGGTAGGAAGGAGTGGAAGATGGTGGAACTGTGCCTATGGAGAAAACAAAAGCATTAGGGGAAGGTTTTGTGACTTTGGAGGATGTTTGTTGGAATAGTCCTTCAAGGATGTTTTTAGGCTCAAATTCTACCTTAAATTCATCCTCCTCTTCCTATTGTTCCCCAAAGATAGGCTTATCATCTTCCTCTTCCATGATAATAAATTGGGCTAGGATGCTAGAATAGCTGTCATTAAGAGAAATTTCTTCATACGGAAAAGGGATGTCCTCTTTCCCACCCTTGTGTATGAGCTCAAAGTCCCTTTTGGCTTTGGCTTCAATTCATGGAATTAGCATGCCTACCTATATTTTGGCACAAATGAAGTTATAACAATCTTTATTTATGGATACAAAATTAGAACTCTCCCCTCTAACCCTCAAAGATCACCTACACTCCATGATGGCAAGTTATTTGGGATCATACACCCTCATAGCTTATTTGAGGGTGAAGGGCAACTTGGTGGACTTTTGGAAAGACATGGCTATAGTGCTGAGAATGGCTTAAAATAGGCCATAAAGGGTAAAATAAGAGTGAATTCTAGTGAATGGAATTCAAAAACTCTTAGAGAAAATGAAAATGACAAAAAATGATGTACTTACTATATTTAGTAAGTGGGGGATAAAGAGGGTTTGCCCCTTTACCAAAACTGAAACATTGGCAACGTTGGTTTCAAACCCCACCTAGTTGGCCTCCCAACTACCTCTATGCTAGGTATGGTAAGGGGGGAAAGAAGGGGGATGAGATAATGGAAATCTCACACCTTCTTATTTCAATGTTGGAGAGTGGGAGGGAAAGCTTAAGGACCAAAATGGAAACTCGACAATTTCCAGAGATGGTTTTGGCAGGCTGATAACTTTTACCACAAAGGAGGGGAAAGTAGGCTTTCTTGGTATGGAAATCAACATTAGTTTGATGGTCAAAAATTTTGTAGAAAAAATTAAATGACTATTAAGTCTTCCACATTAGCTTTGCTCTAGAAATTCATAGCAAATGTTGTAAAATTTCAACATCCAAACCACCAATAGTTTTCACGCTGAGGTTTCTACTATAGGGGGTAAAGGCTATTTGATTTCTTGAGAGTTTGGGTTCAAAAACAAGAAAATGACTTTTACTTATAATAAAAGTAGATCTGGTCATTAAATTGGCTTCAAACCTCACCAATGTTGGCCTCCCAACTACTTCCATGTTGGGTATGGCAAAGGGGAGAAAGAAGGGGGGGTAAGATGATGGAAATCTCACACCTCCTACCTCAATGTTGATGGGGGGAAAGGTTGAAAACTGAAGTGGAAAGTTGGTTTTTTTCCACTAAAATTGGTTTTAGCCAACTACCAATTTTCTCAATTTGGAAAAGTGGGGGGAAAGCCAACTCATAGAAGAGTTGAACCACCTAGTGTTAAAAACTAGAGAATAAAATATCAGCAATAAAAAAAATGAAGTAGAGATATTAATGCTCACTTTGGACTATAAAATTCACAACAAGTGCTATAAAAAGCCAAAACCCAACCACCTGCAACTTCCACACTACAATTTTGGTCATAGGGGGGGAAAGACCTACGTTGATTCTTCAAAGGTTTTGGCTACAAAACTCGAGAAAAAGCTTGCAAATGGAAACACAAATAATAGATCTAGTTATAGAATTTAGATGAAGGCCCTCCTTCTAGCACCAAGTAAAACTGTTGTGACCAAAAATCTCAATTTTTGAAAAAGACCAAGGATCCTCAATGCAACAATTTTGCAACCCCGAATCCTTAAGGCCTCCATAAGAGAAATGAAATTTGAGACACCCTAGCTAATCTGACAGATCAACTAGGTACTTATGAGATGCAAAATGTGGGAATATAAATAGATCTAAAAAATGCACAGAAAATAAATTTATTTATTTTAACAAAAATCTCAAAGAATAAAGAATAAGTTGAAGAAATGTATACAAATGATGCCTAGATGAGCAAAAAGAAAGTTCACTTATGTAAGAGTTCAAAGCCCATTAAAGCTAATGTGATCTACTCCATGATCCATGTGCTAAGCCACTCTTGATGCTAGCAAACCTTCCTTCACTACTACAACCTCAGATCTGCAAGTTGGATCGTTATTGAGGGGTGAGAAAAGTGAAAAATTTGGATACCAAATTGCTCCATAATGGGGATTGAAAATCCCAAAGGTGTAGTGTTAACACCAAAAATGCACAAACCTCAAGGCTATAATGCTTCCACACTAGGGTTTAAGAGACTTCAAGTATGAAAACTTGCAAGAGCTCTTGAGTACTTGAAAATTCCCCAAGTGTGGAATTGTGAAAAATTGTGTGTATGCAAATTGCTTGAAAATACTGAACTTGCTTGTAATTTTTGAATAAAAAAAATGCTAAACTTGCCAAAAATTCTAGAACCTTGAGAAAAATTGTTTGAACCTATAAATAGTATTTGAGGTTTGCTTGTATAGGTTTTTTGGGCCATAAATGGGGCTGAAAATTCGCTATAAAATAGCTACAAATTGGTTGCACATTTGCTGCAAATTTAGGTGAGATGGGTACCCAAATTTGGGGGGTTATCATATATAGCAAGTGCTTCCCCCCATGGCCATTTTGTTTACTATAATAGTAACTGGGGCACTCCTTCCATGATCGAGATGAATCTTCCATGCTGAGTACCCCACCATGCTTGTTGAAGTGGCTAGTCAATGTTGAAGTGCATGAAGCGATGAATTTTTACTTTTGTAACTTCCACACTAGAAAATTGGATTTTCCATGCTAAGGATGAAGCCTGCATGTTGGGGGAAAACTTCCTCATTGAGGGATTAAAGTTTCTAGACTATGCATGTGGTCGCCTTGTTGAAGGAAAAAAGTTTCTAAAACCCCCATCCTACCATACTAGGAGTAGGTGAGATCTACCCCTTGCATGTGTTTCCAGTGTAGAAATATGTATAGCCCCCATAAAACCCATCAAAGT
>MNCI01033808.1:262374-295259 GCA_015680685.1 Gnetum montanum | reverse complement strand
GCCCAAATATAGACACTAGGTTATATTTTTCACTTGGGGAATGAGGCTTTGACCATTTATGAGGCATTTTTCAACCCCAAAAGTATAAAGTATGTGAAATTTCCCACTATGGATTACAATTTTCATATTTACAATGACGTTTTACCTCGGGTTTCATGGGGTTAAAGCTACATGATGAAGATTGGCTATAACATGCAAATTTTTATGGTGTTTCACTTAGAAATTACCTATGTTAGCTTCATAAGCTGTAAGAATTGAGAATCATACTAGATGTAGTATAAGGTATCAATGAACAATAATGTTGCTCCATCTGTATTAACCATGATAGCATAATTAGTACATTATGATTCTTGGTGAGTACTTTCCATGAACATCATGCATTCTTAAATTCTGGGATATGAGTTATTTATTTAAGCTTCAAAGTAAATGGAATATACACTTGTCATTGAAATTGCATGATGGACTGGTGGAAACATCAACTTCAATTGATTTCCTCTTCCAAGGTTTATTTTACACATTCATATTTTAAAAATTCATAAAACCACATTTCAATTTCACATTGAAGTCATAAAAAAAGATGAATAACACTATGGACATGTTGATTTGGTAATTAAATCTATGTTAACCACTCATACATGTTTTTCTAAAGACCGGATTTTTAATAACAATGTCAAGGCTATGTGAATTCTTTCGAATTATGATTGTTTTTTTCTTTTCCATGATTTGAAGTTATGGGATTTGAAAGATCATATTTTCTAATTTTTATTCAAACCTTTGTAATAATTTAAACTTGACTTCTTTATAAACAATCATGCAACCATTTTTGTTGTGATTTCTGCAATAGGATAATATGTATGGCTCAAAAGAAGAACATTCATAGGAACCTTTTTGCTTGTAAATACCTTAATGTCCTAAGTTTTGCAAATCTATTTGGAATTTGTGTAAGAATTCCCATGATAAAACTTCTTGTAGATATAATACATAAGTATCCAAATCTTATAACTCTATTAAGATGCATCGGTATCGATAGTCATGTCAATTCAAGGCTCATGGTGGACTTAGCAGATGTTATTTTTCACTAGCTATGAATCTTGCAAGCACATTGTATGTTGAAATTTTCATTCTTATTCATGGATTTTCTCTTGGATCATTCCTTTTCATGGATATCATACATCTTGTAGGAAGAAGATTATAATTGTCCATGATGTTTTGCCATATGATCTAGTTGTAGGCTAAGTTGGTATACATCTTCATGATCATTTTGGTTCATCAACTGATGCTTCATCTAGTTTTGTATTTGTAATGACTACCTATATTACCTTAACTCTTAACAATGTTTTTATCCCTCCTTAAAATACTAACTCTGACAATGTAACTATTGACACACTAGGAACTAGTTGTTGGAGCTAGAAATCTCGATTACTAGAATGAGAAGAATTGAAAGATTTAAGCACTAGAATAGTCTTGACTCCAAATCCCAAGGGCCTCTAGAAAATAGGACTCAAGTTACCTTGGATAGTCTTGCCAATCACCCAAGAACTTACAAAATGTAAATGAGAGTGGTTTTGGAAATGTAAACATGATTGTAGATGAAATTAAAAAGAAAAAACAAGGACAAAAATGTAAAAGTAAATGGAAATTAGAACAAAAAAGAAAATGAAAATGGCCTACTAAAAAAATGAAAAAAGAATTGCAATTACAAAAATAAGTGCAGAAATGGAAATAGAAACCAAAATTTTCACAACATGAATAATCAAATTTATAAAAGGTATAAAAGAATTGGATTCACGATGTACAAGTTTGTGCCAAGGACATAAGAAGTTTCTTGCCAACACTTGAAGTCTGTTGGAGAAGGCACCACTCCATGATTCGATTTCTTCTTAGCTGTAGTTTTCTGCAACTTTTCATTAGTTTCCACTAAGTCTGTGATATGGGAATGGGATTTGGGTTTACACTTTCAATGCAATCATAATTATGTGGGGGTGTCTATGCTCAGTGTAGTGCTAGTTTCTACTACTAAAAGTATAGTTGATTTGCAATGAGTGTAATGGGCTTTTATGGTAAGAAAATAGAAAAATACTATCACTACCAAAAGGCTACAAAAACCCCCCAAATGCTTCAAATGCCAAGTGTTCGAACCCTTTTATGGTATTGACATTGGGTATTTATGGGTTTCAGATTATCATTTTTGGGACTACCATTGATTGTTGACAAATTAACGTTGATTATGGGTTACAACGATCATCTACTACTAGCGTAGTTGGTCATCTACTATTAATGTAGTTGTTATTTGTGGTAAGTCTGGAATGGACTACATCCACAAAATCCATCTGTTTACCATAAATAGTAAATGAACTTTTGCAACTATGCTAGCAGTGCTTTTAGTACGTTGGTAGTGGTCAAAAATTATCTACTGTTAGCTTAGTTTCCTTTTATAGTAAGTCTAGAATGGGTTACAATCACAAAATCCATTTGTTTACTATAAATAGTAAATTGAATTTTGTGACTATGCTAGCACCATTATTACTATGCTGGCCTTGGTAGACTAGACTAAAGGTTTTGGAAAATAGGAAAACTTTTGGAAACTACAGAAATGATGAAATCCATTGGAAAGTGTTGTGCCTGGTGGAATGACTACATTCACTATTGTTGAAAAAATGGAAATTCCAACAATCCCAATGTTGCACTTTTGTTGGATCTTGGTGCTAACTATGCTAGCTACTGTGACTACTAAAAGTGTAGTTACTATGACTACTAAAAATGGCTCTAGCGTAGTTGGGGCTATACCCCTACATAAAACCATGAAAATGGGGATTTTAGCTATTCCAAAGGTGTTTTCGACCTTCCCAAGCCCAAATATGAACATGGGGTACCCTTTTCTACATGGGAAATAGTGAAATAACAACTTTTGAAGCATTTTTTGGCCTCGAAAACTTGAAGTATATAAGATTGTATCACATGGACTACATATCTCACATTTATAATGAATCTTTACCCCAAGTCAGGAAATAAAGATTACAGCATGAAATTTGGTGGTGTTTCATTGGCCACTATTTGTTGATGTCTGGAAGTTTAACTCGAGAGATATCAACAAAGAATACAAAATACCGCTATAGGTCCATCACCAATGCTTTTTCTTTGTGCTTAATCCAGTAGTGTTACACTTAATGGAATAGATGGTTTTCCATTGAATGAAGTGTGTTACATTCAATGGACTTGATGGTGGAGCATGATGAAGGGATGTTGTATAATCATAGTGCATGAGTGTCAAACATTAGTCAACATTATCATCCAAGGTAAGGAAGTTCATAATCAAGCTATGGGGTTGGGCTCAAGAAGTGGTGCTAGATGGAGGGAAAATTGTACAAGAACTTTTAATAAAGTAAGACAAACTCACAAAATCTTACACATCAAGGTCACATAGCAGCTTGCTACCATAATGAGTTGCACCTCAATGATGACTCCAAGCTTCAACTTGCAAGCACAACTCCAAGAGGACAAGAAACCAAATAGAGAAAACTCATTTTGTTACAATGAAATACATAAGGCCATGTAGGATAGTTCAACAAATCTTGCTATCAAAGGTTACATATGTTTCCATTTTAAGACCCTAGCAAGCCATAGGTTTAAAGCATCAATAAGCCATGGTGCTAGTTTAAGGTCATAGTAGACCATGGTGCCAGTTTAACGCCTTGGCAGGTCATGATGCCAGTTTAAGATCATAGTAAACTATGCTACTGGCTTAAGGCCGTAGCAGGTCGTATTGCTAGTTTTAGGCCCTAATAGGCCATCTTGCCAATTTAAAGCCTTGGTAAGCCATAGAAAGATTCTCCTTTATTATGCAAAAGATGTCATGCAAGTTTGCTTGTTGTAGACCTTTGAAATTATCAACATTAGTCATTCATTGTGACCTGTCAACAATAGTAAACAACACTACAAGCAAGCATGTGAGTGTTAGATGTAATCAGTGCTATGCAATGGCTTTAATGTTGCATTGTAAGGGTTCGATGAGATCATGAGCAAGCTTAAGTTTTGGTAAGGAACTTGGTCCTATGTGTTTTCTCCTCACCATCTTGGTTTTAGATGGAAATTTTGACCAAGGGATCCTCCATGATGTTTCTAGCTTCAAGGTTAATAGTAGTTAGGCTACTTTAAGGTGTCATGGCTATAGAGTAAAATGGTTTCAAGGTTTTAAGCTTTTGATATTTAATGTCAATTCAATCTAACAACATCACGAGAGGGGCCATTTAGGCTTGAAGCTAGTCAATTTTGCTTCCTTATCCTACTAGTTTAATCCTCCATGACAACATAAGCACATCAAGAGGCACCTGTGCGAAAATAATGCAAAACACATTAATTATAATGCATATATAAGTCAAAACACAGTAGAGCAAAGGCCAAACAAAGCATGGTCAACAAAGGCTATAAGGTATAACTTAGAGCAAAGAGTGTGAAGCAAAGCCTTAACGATGTGGACTACTGTGGAATGGAGCCAAATGAAGGTCAAGTGATGATTAAAACCACATAAAATGGTGTCACATAAGGTCAAATGAGTCTATGTTGATGTCAAAGGGCATTAATTAATGTCAAATCAAGTCAACCAGGGTTTAGGCAATGCTAAGTGATGGAAGAAGGTGGTCAAATGGGGCTAAATGCTATAAGTAGTTATCATATTTTGCCAATTTTAGGCCTTGGCAGGCCATGGTAGGGAGACATATTTCAATGGACAGGGCCAAAGCGAGGTGGGCCAAAGCGAGGGAAAAACAAGGTAAAACTTGGTAAAAAAAAAAAGATTACATTTGATTGTAACAAGGTAAAGGCAAGGTAAGTCTCTAGTTAAAACATAGAGGAATATGATAAACTAGGTGAAATAAGGGAAAATGGTATATGTTTAAAATTTTATTTTATTATTTTATATATGTTTTTTCTTTTTTAAAAAAAATTTAGGAAGGTTGTTTATTATTATTATTATTATTTCTTAAATGTCACCTCGTGGCAGAGGCAGGGCGTAGGGGAGAGCGGTGGTGTTGGCGGACCTGCACAATGCAGGCATGCGCAAGGGATCCATGTGGCAGGCGGGCAGGCAAGTAATTGAGGTGCACATGGCAAGATGAGAAAATGCCTTGTAGTGTGGAAAGTGCCATCATTTCTGAAAGTGAAGCTGCTACAGAAAGCAATGGATGCTTTGACGAAGGTATCCAGTGCATCGTGTTGATAATATCAAAGTCAGTTGTTGCTTCCTTGCTTCAGTTCCGTGGCCCAAGGCTTGTAACCGAGACATTCTCGTTGCATTTTCACAGAAGTCATGAAGTCCTTGCTTTACCTTACTGTTGACGTTTGGTTATTGACGTCTCGCTTGATTTCTGCTGCTTTCCTTGCTTGTTTAGTCGACTGCACAGTGCCGATAGTTAGTGTGATTTAGTGCATCTTGTGAGCTGTTTCTTAGGTGAACGATTCATATCTGCTTCAATGGCTTTGGACTGATTTTTATAATTCGTTTACGTGTGAATCTGAAATGATGGGATGCTTTTTTTTTCGGTTGTCCAATATTTTTAGAGCTTTTCAGCACAGAACTGCATTGCCACAGTTTTGAAGCATTTGAAGGCAGCTAGGCAAAGAATCAGAATCAAAGGAACAAGTTGAAATGATCCGTTACAAGGGAATCCGTTATCTATTTCGATCGACTAATTTCAGATGTATTTGTTAACGGAGCTATCATTTAATTAATTCTCTGTTTATTTTTACCGTAGCTAAACAGGAGAGATGTAACATTGTTGCCCCAACCTTGCCCGGCACCCCAAGGAATTCACAAAGATCCAATGGATCTGGGGCGGAAGACCTGGGGAATACGCCTCAAGCAAGCAAGCAACTCACGAGTGAGTGCAAGCAGAAATATAGCTTCTTAACATACACGACCACGCACCTCAACTCCAAAACAAGGACCATGCAAACAAGCACACACACAACGTCGGTGAGAGGGGAGACGATGCACCTACAAGGGTGTGGCCTGGCACCACACCAAAACTATCCAGTCCTAGCTGCCTACATATCTACGACCACCGTAGAATCAGGGCCAGGTAGTTCTCCAGGGAGAAGAGGGAATAAAGAAGACTTAGAAGAGAGTGCAACAGGAGGGTTTCCTATTGCTAGCTTGATCCCACCAAGCCGGGGTGGGTTTTTGTAACACTTGAGAGCCACCTGAGGGTGCCTCAGAGTGTTCCATGGCCCCCGAACCATGGGGAGAGCCCAAGAGAACCACCATTCTGGGACATCTCTCACAAGAGATGCTCCATTTTACTTTTGATAGGACCACGATTTTATTTATGTTATATTTCTAGGCAAATTTGGCTAGTTTTAAGTTTTAACGGAGTTCTGGACACGTTCAAACACGTGCTCTCAAATTCATGGCATACTCACCATAATTTTCAAACATGCCCTAACCACCATGTGACGGTACCCATTTGTTTATAAATTTTCCTTCACCAGGATTGTTGTGCAAAAGTTTGGAGTTAACGTTCCAATATTTTGGATGGATTTTCTTGTTCCTGAGAAAGTTATTCACTTGGCAGATTCTTTCATCATGATGTACCTTTAAAGTGGAAAAGAAATTTACAGAGTACGATAACGTTCAGGCAGATGCCAAAATCCGCCTTGACGTTACTACTTTCTACAATGGCTGCCGTAGCTCCTCTGTGCGACTAGTTTGCTGCAGCATTTGTCTCCAAAACAATGGTAAGTGCTTGAGGCGAAGATTCACATGGCAATGTAAATTCAGGCAGACGAAGATCCCGAAGGTCTCTTGCCAGTAGCAAACAGCTATCCAGAAGATCTTCGTCTCCTTGCCAGAGTTCTACTGAACTAGGCTCTTTGGTAGTAATATGTAGATCAGGCCTCGGTGATTTAGGCTCCTGCTTCTCTTTTAAACTGTGCCTTCAGTATAGTACATTCTTTGGAGCAAAGGCTACACCGGGGAGAAGGCGTCATAGAATGGCTGTGACTGGTAAGACCTATAAATGAGGTTCTGATTTCTGTTTTAAAAGATACAAATGTTATGATTATTGGGAATTTGATAATTTTTCAGCAGGGTTTTGGGTTGTTCCAGGAGTTGATTTGGGCAGTTCTGGATCTATTTTGGCCATTTTGGAATAGACTATGCTGGGCCTGGGCAATGACTACGCTGGCCCCGTATAGTCTCAATCTTCTCTAGCGTAGCTTCATTCTAAAAGTTGCAGAAACTGAGTTTTGCTGCTGAAATTGATTCTAGTAGTGTTCCAAGACTTCCAAAAATTGAGCTCTGAGTTATTTTTGGCAATTTGTAGGGTGTTTTAGATGGACTACACTGGCCTGGACAGGGACTAGTCCTAATCTCCTGCCTGCGTAGTGAGTTTTCAAAAAATTGAAGATAAAGTTGTATTACCAAAATCCACTTCAGGGGCCCCAAGACTCCTAGAAGTGCACTTTGAGCAATTCTCATCAATTTTTGGGCAATTTTATGAGGACTACCCTAGGCTTGGAGGGGGCCTACGCTGGCCCAACGTACTCCTAACCCATTCTCAACGTAGTGAGGTTGCAAGGATTAGAAATGGTGAGAGAATTTGGGCTCCATGGCCAGCTAGTCTCCAGTGATGTGGTAGACTTCATTGGAGTGATGTGGTAGACTTCATTGGAAGTTGATTTTGTTGTCTTTTCTTTGTCAATCTTGAGCAATTTGGTGTGGACTACATTGGGGTTTAAGGGGAACTACGCTAGCCCGACACAGTCCCAATCCCTCCTCAATGTAGCCATGGTTTGATAGTCCAAAAATGATGAATCTTGTCTCAATCCTAAGGTATGATGGTGCAGTTGGAAAAGGCGTTTTCTTGATTAGTTTGATTCGGATTTGAACTCTAGAGTGTGGATGAAGATGGCCTCCCGCTAGGACTACGCTAACCCAGTGTAGTCCTCTCTTTCTCTAGTGTAGTTAACACTTGGACGTGGTCAATATATGCTTTCATTCCGACAAGACCCTAGGGCTTTCCAAAAGTGAATTCACCGTTTTTTTGGAATTCAAGGTACTTTTGGAAATTTTCAATTAATTTTCGATAGACTACACTGGGCTTGGAAAGAGAATACACTGGCCTAGCGTAGTCCCCACTTCCCTCTAGTGTAGTCAAGGTGGGATCATCAAAATTAGTAGCCAATCAGGCTCAAATAGTTTTGGGGTTCACTGACAGCAGGTTTAGGTTACTTCTAACCAATTTTTGATTAGTTTTTGATGGACTACACTGGGCTCAAACTACACTGACCCATCATAGTTCCCCCTAGAACTACACTGGCCCACCATAGTTCCCCTCTTCTCTTCCATTAGCGTAGTCAATATGGTAGGTTCAAAAAATTGTGGAAAAAAGGTAGGTTTTATGTCAAACAAGTTTAAATGGGGTTTTAGGGTTTTTTGAGGTCGATCTACATGGTTTGTTGGTGGATTTTGTCAATTTTGGGTGGACTACACTAGGCCTAGGTAGGGACTGCACTAGGCTAGCATAGTTCCAAGTTTCCACCTAGCGTAGTTTAGTTTAGAGATTTTGCATGAAAAGTGGGAAAAAAGTGGGAAAAGCGGCAAGGTTTGCCTTAGCTATTAGTTTCACATTGGGTTTTAGGGTTCTCGGTGAGTTTGGGCTGGAAAATGAGTTTTTCTCTCTTTCAAAGTGAGCTACGCTGGCCACATCCAGTGACTACGCTGGCAGGTTTCCCCAGCAAAGCTATGAAAAATCCTGAGATGCATTTGACTATGTCTCAAGTACTATGTCTCAAGGCTGCCAGGAGTTCTAACCATGGTGCGGGGATGTAGGATGGTCATTCGAGGTCGATTTGAAATTAGGTTTGAGCTTGGAGATGATTGTCTTGTCATGGACTACATTAGGCATCAGTTGGTACTACGCTGACCCAGTGTAGTGTGTCCAGACACTTGCAAACCAAACACTTGCAAAATGGGAAAATGTTGTAAGCTTTGACTTAAATTTTAGCAACTAATTTTTAATTATTATATTATTTTTTGATAAAAAAAATTTTAATATTGAAGATCATTGAAACCAGGCTTTCATGCAAATTCACGAAAAACACACCATTTTCTGAATCTTTGAGAGACAGTAACAATCATAGAGATTTCATGATTAATGGCATAAATAGACAACATTTTCTCTGTGTTCTCTTAGAGCATTGAAGCCAACCATGATAATTCATGGAAAACAGACAGTAAAGAGCCACATTACCTCTGTTTTGGAAAATGGATTAGTGGGAGATATCCGTTGTAAATTTGCAGTGTCGAGAAATGGATCTTAGAAAAGTGTACGTCGGCAGCATCTCAAGGAGGAGAACAACCCATAAATTAGGTTCCTTTGGATGCGGAAAAGCACTCAAATTAGGTCAATAAGGAAAGCATTTCATCACATGTGCGATTCATTGATCGATTCCTCTCTCTCTTTCAGTTGTGTGTGTAGGACCCCTAGTGTCCCATGAACCCCAAACAGGTTTTCCTGTGCTCAATGAAAAGCTCTCCTATTTGACTTATATGCCTTGCTGTAGAGGCACTTCACCCACATATATATTCATTCATGCTTCTGCAACAAGAAGCATCATCGTCGTCATGATGGTTTAAGCTGGTTTAAGCTGGTTTAAGCAAGAATGAGGTTGTTCAAGCAGTTGGGCCACCCATTTCTTTCTTCGCCTATCAGGGGCACAAGATCTTTAGATCTTTAGAATCCAACTGTTGTGGGGGACTGCAGAAGAGAAAAGAAATTGATCTACCTTGTCCGAATTAGGTGATCAGGAGCATAATCCCCAAGGGTTGTTACCCCAGCAGCAACTTTACCATCACCAACCCAACCCAGTAGCAGAGGAGCTTCTGCTTTCTCTGGTTTCTGGATTGAATTGCAAGATATTTATGCTTCTGTGTGTGCATCTCTCCCTGTGAGTTTCTTAGTTCTGATCAATGGTGGCGTGGAAGAATGAGCTCTGGTTATTAGTGGATTGCTTACATGGTTCTCAAATATAAAGATTTTTGTGGGGACGTTGGACTGAGTTGGTTGCCAAGCCCACCTCAGGAGATTTTCGTGTTCGTAGGGAAAAACAAGATAATGCTGTTGCATATGTAGGGGAGCAGCTGCCTGGCTTAGAATTAGGATTTAATGCATCTGTTGCTGCATTTGTGACAAGGAAGGGCCCACGGTAGGGTTCTAAGGTTTCCCGAAAATCAATTTGAGTTGTTTATGAGTCAATTTGGGTAATTTTAAGTGGACTACGCTGGGCTCATGCAGTGCAAGTTCCATTTAGCGTAGTCATGGATGCACATTGCAAATGTTAGTTGATCGTTTTGGCAGTGTTTAAATAATGCACAATGTGGCTAATGGAATGGTTATAATCTGAAGCCCAGAGCCCGAATTACATAGATACAAGAAACATGGAACAATTTTCCATATTTTTCCAGTTGTCTCCGTCAAGAATAGCATGATTGAAACTTGAGAATATAGAGTAAACTTACCTGTTGCCAGATCTGAACTCACAAGGGTTAGCAATGCTGTTAAGGCTAACAGAGGAAGCGTGGGAGACAAAAGAGCCGGGGAGGCAGAAATTGTGTGAACCGGGTAGTACGGATAGTGAGTAGCCTGGCATTGGAGGTACCTGGCATTGGAGTTAAGGCTGGGATAGAGGTTGCTGGGCAAAGTGTTACTACACTAGCGTAGTCAATAATTGTTTTAATTTTTGTTTTTATTTTGTTTATGTTAAGATTCGTGGGCGGTGACAAAGGTAGTGCGGTGGCAATCAACAGATCCTTTCAATTGTAACAATGCAATCCAGTGAAATCCTCATATGCTCAAATACCCGTGTGCACCACTTTGACCACTTCCCTGATTATGGTGGTAACAAATTCCACCCTAATCAAAACGAGGTCATTGTAAACGTGAAATGTTTGGCACTTGAGAAGTTCAGATTGCTTCAAATCGTTATGCCACTCAATCAAATTATCGTAACCTTCAATGTGACAGGAGACATTATCTATACGATTTTTAGAAAAAATCTTGCAAACATTATGTGTACATTGCCTCATTGGAGAACTAGGCATCCACTTTGGGGCAGCGTTTCGTACAACGGATACAATGCATTATACCAATATTCTATTAACAATAGATGTGTGCTAGATTTGGCCACCGAACCAACCATTTCATTTATAAGCCTAATGTTAACGAATGACATGCTCTTTCCTCCATAGCTTAGCTTAGTTTGATCAATTTGGTGAACTTGGTGGTGAACGAATGACATGCTCTTTCCTCCATAGCTTAGTTTGATCAATTTGGTGAACTTGGTGGTGACTATGCATTGTTTTAAATGTTGTATGATGTACAATGCAACCATGGTTTTGGACATTCATGTATGTATATGGTTGTATCATCGTATGATGTGATTTTGGCTGTGTTAGTTTTAAATTCTTATGTTTTATATAAACACAAACGGTAAATGTAACAAGGTCATAAACTAAAACTAGTGGATTAAATGCAATGTAATGACAATTGTAAACCATGACTTATGCATATAAGTGGACTTACATATGATGCTATTACATAGATTGGCTACAATGTCGATATATGAATGAAAGTAAGAGGTAATTATGTTCATTGGTTTTAAGTCTTGATAGGCCATTGCTTCAGCAATTTTAGGCCTTAGCAAGCCATAATGTTGTCAGTTTAGTAGGCTGCATTGCTAGTTTAAGGCCATAGCAGGGTACATGTTGCTAGTTTTAGGCCTTGGCGAGCCATAATGTTGCCAGTTTAAGCCCATAGCAGACCACATTACTAGTTTAAGGCCATAGCAGGGCATGATTTATACTTGCTTAGCAAGTATGGGATGCCCTCAAAAGAGCATACAAGGATAGAATCAACAATGAAACATGATATAATGCTGCAAAGGTGAACCAATAGCCAAAGAAGGAACTAGACATCTATTGGGAACTTGTTGCTTGATCATCGATAAATCAATGGCTTTCCTTGTGTGATCCTAGTTTCATCATTTTCCTTGTTCAAAATGATAACCGGTACATGCTTTCATTGATCATTCATCTTAGAGTAGTTGTTTCTAGCATTATATTTATTCTCGTTGTTGGTTTTGCTTTTGGTACTAGCGCTAGCTTAAGTTTTGGATATCTCCTCTTGAAACTCAACCTCCAAACCTCAGTCAATGTTAACATAATTAACTGAATGTAGCAACACATTATCTTCATTAATGACAATTTCCGCTTCCTTATAGGGCAAGTGACTCTCTTGATGTATAGGAATGAGATTGCATGAAGCTTAGCTAATCATGGTCTCCCTAGAATCAAGTTAAACCCATGTGACTCTTCAACTACTAGGAAGTTGGCAGATGTGGGAAATTACTCATCAACTATGAAATCCAAGGAGAGGAAACCTCACACTACTGCCGTGAGCCATTGAATGACTTAAGTGTTGAGGTAGTGGTCTCCTAGATGTTCTTAGTTAGGCCTAGGTTGTCAACAACGGAAAATGGTACAACATTGGCTGCCACTTCATCATCCACATGAACACAGTAAACCTTGTATCTGTCAACACGTATGGTAATAAGGAGAGGAGCAAATATCACTTCTCTGCTTCAAGAATTAATCTTCACTTCACAATCATGGAAGTTGAGCATTGGTTTATGTTTGTTTTTTCTAAGCGAAGCTTATTCAATGATAGAGTGGATTGATTCTCTATTGGCAATCATGTCTCTACTCACAAGGATAGAGGTTAACACTTGAGCTAATGCATCTCTATGAGCTAGAGATGTCATGACCAAGTCATACAAGTTTAGGGATGTGTTCTTTTGTTTTAGGGATTGTTTGTGATGAGTCATGATTTTCCTAGCTCTGATATCAGATACCCAATATTGGGCCCCTAGATGCATTATCGGATATCCGATATCAAGGGATATGGGTCGACCTATAAATATAGCACTTGAGCACACGGTTTGGACAATAGTTTTACATTAGTTTTTCATAGGTTTTTTAATAGAGTAGCCAAACTCTTGCAGTTTTATTCTGTAATCTTAGAGAACAATCAATGACTATTCATAAAGTAAATCTGAGTCAGTTGTACAAATTCTTATTCAAGTGGAAATGTACCTAGACATATTCCATGAATGGCAATAAGATCGAGATTGATTTTTATTCATTGCAGCACTTTGACTTAGATTAGATTTACTTTCCATGCAATTTACTTTTCATGTACTTAGTTAATATTTACATTTTAATGATGTTAATTAATTAAGCACATAAGTATGATCACTTCGAACATGTGTATGAGTCTTGGTAATCCCAGCAATGTTATGTGTGTTTAGGATGTGCATGGGAAGTGGGATCAGATACTTATGTTAGGGTAGTTGATTATTGATTAGCAATTAGATTAGTTGAATTGATTATAAATTAAGTTTCAACCTATTGTTAATTGTAGAATAATAAAATATAAAATATTAAAAATCATATGGCTCACTTTGGACTAAACCATATGTGACAAAGCTATCACTAGTCCAAGTGGGAAGATAGTGAATTGCGATCAAGGCATATTGATCTAGATGCCACAACTAGTCCCATCCATAGAATTCAACCAAATCGTGCATGAACATTTGTGATTCGTATGGTTGGGTGTAGGGGTGCATCGCCACTCATCATTGGTGTCATTGTCGGGGATGGTGCTAGGTATCTAGATTAGTTATATTATACATGATCGANCGGGGATGGTGCTAGTTATCTAGATTAGTTATATTATACATGATCGACATAAAGGTATTAACGATCTATCTTTTAGAAAAAATTAATATTTTAAATCATACACATTATCTGATAAAACCATGTCTTCTTCACACAAGACCAATAATGCATCATATGATGAGAACACTTGTAAGAGAAATGATAGGATATATACTAAAGAAAATTGGAGTGAACAACCTCAAACAGGGGTTTCCTATGCTCATTTAGATCCTTACTATACTCAAAGACTACATTCAACTAGTGTAGAAAATCATAGAGGAGATTTAGTAAGTCCTAGATCAAGGAGGGCTTCAAGGCCTAGGACCTCCTCTAAACCTAAATAAGATAAATCAAGGGACCATGGGGAGAACTACAGAAGCCATGGCAATTCTCCTACTTCCTCGTCTTGCTCTTCCTCTTTAATGTCTATTTCTGATGAAGATGAATGTAGGTATAGAGATAGAGCTCCACTACAGGGTCAAGACAAAGATACAAATTGAACCCAAGGACAAAATCAAAGACTTCACCATGAGCATAGACAAGATCATCACAATCAAGCAAATAGAAATATAAATTTTCATCACAACATATTTGATGACGATGAACCTTTGTTAGCCTCCAAGAGCCTAATGCAGATCATGGAGGCAGTTAAGATACCTCAACAACATCGTAGGGATAGTCGCTTACTCAGGCTTAATATAAAAAATATCCCTAAATTTACAAGAGGCTAGGATTTGGATCCACAACATCATCTACAAACCTTCCATGATGATTGTGCCTCATACAACAATGAAAGTGGGTGGCAAAAGCTTAAGCTCTTTACTAGGACATTAATTGATAGAGCTGAAGTGTGGTATCAATTGTTGAAACCAAATTCAATCTGATGGTGATCCACAATGTTGGAACTTTTCAATGAAAAATACCAAACCTATGTGAGGGTGTCTGATGGGACGCGATATCGCATGAGCCACGATATCGCGTCGTCCCCTGCGATATCGCGTACGCGATATCGCTGTCCACCGCCATATCTATAAATAAGAGGCGACACTCTCCTTATTTGGGGCATCCCAGTTAGAAGTAGCGAAGCTCTGGCAGTTTGATCCCTCCAGAGTTAGATTTTTCCCGTGTCTGCCTGCAGTGTGGTGAATGTGATTGTACAGTGTCTTTATTCGAGTGTGACGTACTTGGACATGCACATGATCGACAATAAAGATCGAGATTACTTCATCATTGCAGCATTCACTTTGTTATTTATTTGTTTGTTATTTATTTAATGTTATTTATTGCTTTCATAACACGGTGTGTATACGACTTGATTACAAGCATTTACGAATGTGTACAGCTAGTCAAGGAATCTGTTGCTCATCGTGATTAGTCTCTTACCCTTAACTCCTAGAAGTGGAACGAGTACGACTTGGTTACGAGCATTTAAGTGTGACTACTTGGTAGCCTAGTGGCATAGCTAGGATCTATGCTTGGTAACCTAGTGGCGTATTTGGGATCTGGGCTTGGTAATCCCAGTGGCGTACCTAGGATCTATGCTTGGTAGTCCCAGTGGTAGTCGTGCACGAAGTCCAAGATGTGTACGGTTGATCAAGGAATCGGTTGCTCGTCGCACTTAGGCTAGATTAGATTCTCTTATCCTTTCCCTCTTAGTTTAGCTTAGTTAATATTAGTTTCCACTGCCTTCAGGAGTAGCGTTAGGATTAAGAAACACATCATACACCTCATCTGGACTAAACCATACGTGACAAATGCAATACTAGTCAAGGTGAGAAAATAGCGAACTGCGACCTAAGGCTAACTATCTAGGTGTCACAACTAGTCCATCTGTGGAGTTCGACTGGATCGTGCATGTGACGCTCGTTTCATATGGTTGAGTGTAGGGGTAACTCGCCACTCATCAGTGTCCAACCTAAGGAGACAAATCCAAGAGTGGAAGCAAAAAAATCATGAACCCTTGGATGTGGCCTTGGATAGATACTATTCACTACTACATAGATATCTTGGCCATGATTTCTCCGATGAAAGGTAACTTTTCCACATCATTGATGGGCTTTGTAATAAAATAAGGGAGACCCTTGGGATGTATGCTCTAGGTTAATGATACGAGCTACAAACCCATCAGATCTGAGAATTAATCAAGCATATAGAAAAAGAAGAAGGAGAGTTATGCAAATGGGAGAATGTTAAGGAAAACAACTAGGATCCAACTCTTCAAAAGAAAAGAGTCCATATCTATGATGAGGAAAAGGAGGTAGCTCTTAATGAGATGATTTTACAATGAACCTGACCAATACAAAATTCTTTTATTGAGCTTGAAGCAAAGTTGGATAAGACGTCAAAATTGATGAATGAGAAAGCTAAAACTTGCGTAGAAACCATAGAGGAGAGAGTGACACAAAGCAAATCAAGCAATTACAAAAAAGGAGGAAAAAGAACCAAGAAATAGCTAGGAACACTTATTGGTAAATAAGAAACATGGCTGAAGAAAGTGAGGCTATAAACTCAACCACAGATGAAGATAATGAATGAGACATTTGCATATATGACCATCTGAAGGGCCATTTCTCAATCTTGTTGCATCTACGTAAGAGCTAGGTAGGGGCATTAAATTCAAAGTTTGTATAGAAGTACATGCCCAGAAGATTCCTCTTCCACACAGTAATTTTAGACAACCCCAAAACCAACCATACTATCCAAGGGGGACTTATTACCAACCTCAACACTAGCATCAACCATAGTGGCAACAACCACAATTGTGGGGGAGGCCACCACCAAACCAGCACCATCCTTCCTACCAATTGAACCCATATGGATATTATGGTCAACACCCTATTTCACTAACTAATTTTACTTCCTCCATTTCAAATCACTACTACCACTTTCCCAAATATCATTATCCTACAACATCTTATATGGGATCACCACCTCAAACTTCTCACCTTGCATCATATCCTCAATATTTTCATACTCACCTTTACCATATGTCATCTCCAACAACACAGGAAGGTTTAGCATCACAACATCAATGAGAGAATTCCACTTATACTGCAAACATACACGTAAATGATAATGCTAGTAGATCTCAATCACAACAATGGAAGTGTTCCTTCTGGAGGAAAGGTCATAACCTAAGGCAAAACACTCATGGACCTACTACATCACTTGAACCAGCACAAGGCCAATCTAATGCAACAACCTTCCTCACAAAAATTATGTCTCCTAATCATATGAAAAATCCAACAACCATCACCACTCTAGCACAAGACATAAATGATAACCCTATCATTGTGAAGAGATAGAAGAATCCATGCATTACTAATAATGATAAAGGATGTAGTTATAGGCTGGAAGTTCAAAAATATTAACACAACATTTATATTGGCCCATCATAAAGTTCAGGAGCAAGTGTATGAGGAAAAGCCAATCTACGCAATAGCCACTAAACCAGAAGACACCTAGTGGCTTGAAAATGAGAATATAAAACTGTTTCAAAGATGCATAGAAATAACTAATTTGCTTATCGATTCTAGAATTTTCTAATTCTTCATATGTTTTTGATTTCTTAATATTTTTTATTTATATTTTTTTCTTTTCTTGATTCATTCTCTTTATGTTTTATGAATGTATTTTATGTTTTTATTAATAAAATTGTTAAGTCATAATGCAGAAGTCAACACTATATGTTGGGTTTCTATATTATGCTATCAAGATGATTGGGTAAGTAATTATGTAAAGTAGTGAGCCCACCTCATCCATCCCTCCAGTTCTCTAAATAAAATGTCTTTATCATGGAAACAATTTGGTTCTTCTTTTTTGAAACTAAAATTCATCAATGATCATTGTACCTTGAAGAAATAGGCAATAACCAAGTGGGAATGGCAAAGGGTGTGATCTCAAGGGGACTTGTTGGGTTCTCTTCTTAACTTCCTTCATGTGGTTTATGACTCCTCTTGAAATGTATCATCACTCCCTTATCAACCAATAAAAAGGAAGCTCTATCTTTGCATGGTGTGGTTCCCATCCAAAAAAAAAGAAAGAAAAACAAAAAAAACATAAAAAATGGGGAAAAGATAAAAATAATAATAAACAATGATGAGAATTCAAAGCACACCCCATAGACATAATAATGGGCTACAAGCACTAGTTATGGGGCTGGAAAGACATGTTACCCATACCTAAAGGCACCTCTCTAACTAAGACCCTTTCTTCCTTCTTTTTTCTTCTCTTTTTGCAGTGATGATTGTTCTTTAAGGTGGTTGTGGAATCATGGTGGTTGGCAAGATGGAACACATCAATGCAAGGTCACTATTCATGATATGGACTTGGTTTGAACTTGGACAAATAGGTATGTTGATCATTTTAATCATACTTGTCATAAGAACCTATTGTGGACATGGTCAAGTACCTTACATCCCAATCTCTGCAATCCCTTCTCATTCCATTATTCACCTCACTACTGCATGCGATTATGAGCCTTTTGGTTTTATATAGTATACTGCAACATCCTAACCACTACAGTTGTATGTTGTTTGGAATAAAGGCATGGTCTACATTTAACTTCTCAAGTGCCCACAGACACCTATAGAAGTGGTTATGCAAGGCCATTATGGCAGAAGCCTACTTTGGGGAGGATCCACAAACATAACTTTTGTTGATCATGGTTTTGAACTAACCTTCACATCTTCTAGAACATAAATGATGATTTCTCTAATTTTATGCATGATTTTGGGACTACTTCTCATTTGTTTCATTAATTTTTCCTGATTTTCTATTTCCATATCCATTAATATTTCTTGATCATCTTCTAAATTAGACCTGTGGTTTCAATTATTCAAAAACCTATGTGCTTTCAAAGTTATGCTTATTAGTCATGGGGGCTAGGGATGCCTGCTTTAAAATTTTCCAACATCCTATTTTTGAACATCATGGTAACTAATAGTAATTGATCAAAATAATGTGAACAGCTTGATGTTTTAGTTACCTCATATCGTTGGGCATAGTATGTTGTAATCACCTTGTACTTAAAAGAAAACTAAGGAATACAAAAAGGGTTAATTATTAAGGAAAATTTACCACAACTAATGTTGATCCTTTGGTGACTACAGGTGATGCTAAAAGAAACACCTAAGGAAGAAGGTCTTTTACTAGGCACAAAAACAAAGCTAAGAGAGGAACAATAAAGGATATGACCATGGGTAAATCGTAGCACATACAAGATAGTAGCTTAAAATTCACATGCTTGCTAGATACATGGGGCGATGAGAAGAAATTTTAGTCCACCTTTCAAAAATGTTCTACAAAATCAAAAAAGCATCAACATAACAATCAAGATTAAAAGTTTTCCATTGCTAAGACCTCTACAAATTTTGTACTCTTCAATGTCTATCTAGTCTTTTTGTCACTCTATCATTTTGTATGCATCTACTCAAATAAAATTTTGTAATGCGGCACTTAGAGTTAGTCAGTAGTTTACATATTAGTTAATAATCCCATACATTCCCAATATTTTGTAAAGAACTTGTTCCTCATTTTTTTAACTCAAGGAGAAGTTTTCATTCAGTTGTGAGGATATGATGAGTCATGATTTTCCTAGCTCCAATATTGAATATCCAATATTAAAGCTTTGATATTGAATACCTGATATCAGGCCCCTAGATGTGTTATTGAATATCTGACATTGAGGGGTATGGGCCAACCTATAAATATAGCACTTGGGCACATGGTTTGGACAATAGTTTTACATTAGTTTTTCATAGGTTTTTCAATAAAGTTGTAAAACTCTTAAATTTTTATTCTACAATCTTAGAAAATAGTTAGTAAGTTCCTGTAGAGTGGATCTGATTCAGTTGTACAAATTCTTATTTGAGTGGCAATGTACCTAGACATATTCTATGAATGACAATAAGATTGAGATTGATTCTTATTCATTGCAACACTTTAACTTAGATTAGATTTACTTTCTATGCAATTTACTTTTCATGTACTTAGTTAATATTTACATCTTAATGATGTTATTTAATTAAGCACATAAGTATGATCACTTCAAACATGTGTATAACTCTTGGTAATCCCAGCCATGCTTAACGTTTGGTAACCCAGCAATGTTATGTGTGTTTAGGATGTGCATGAGAAGTGGGATCAAATACTTATGTTAGGGTAGTTGATTATTAATTAGAAATTAGATTAGTTGAATTGATTATAAATTAAGTTTCAACCTATTGTTAATCGTAGAATAATAAAATATAAAATAATAAAAATCATATGGCTTACTTTGGACTAAATCATACATGACAAAGCTGCCACTAATTTAAGTGGGAAGACAACAAACTACGATCAAGGCATAGCGATCTAGATGCCACAACTAGCCCCATCCATGAAATTTGATCAAACCATGCATAAACACTTGTGATTCATATGGTTGGACATAGGGGTACCTCGTGGCTCATCAATTTGGCTTGATCCATTATTGCGAGGAAGCTCTTCCCATTAGCTTGTGATATTTCAACCTTAGTGGTTCTAACCTCCATCTTTCCTAGGGTTTATGACTTATGTTTCGGTGCATGTACCTTTGGCCCCTTGTCCATGGATGGGGTTAATCTTGGTGTAGGTCTCAATTGGTTACCTTTAAGGGGCATATTTCTTGGTTTGATGACAAGTTTCTTTCACCACCATTGTTATTTTTTGGTATAGGAAATAACAAATTTTGAAGCATTTTTTGGCTCCAAAAAGTTAAAGTATGCAAGATTGTAGCTTAAGGACTACATATCCCACGTTTACAATGAGTCCTTACTCCAAGTTAGAAAATGAAGGTCACAACATGAAATTTGATGGTGTTTCATTAACCATTCTTTGTTGATGTCTCAAGGATTAACTAGAGAGACATCAAAAAAGAATACAAAACATCATTGCAAGTCTATCACCAACATTCCTACTCCACACTTGATCCAATGGTGTCAAACCATGCTCAAGAGTGCTTGCAATGATGAAAGAATGTTATGATAAGGAAACAGTAAATAGGTCATTGAGAGATGGTTATAAGGGCTAACAATGCATTCTAAATGTTGTCATCATGGCTATAGCATGGTACTGACATGTTTTAAATATTTGGTCACTTGGCAAATGCATTTGAGGACCAAATCACTTCACTCCAACATTTCTTCAACCATTAGGCTTTGAGGCTTCATTATCCATCTAGCTTCTTGGATGTTTGCTTTCCCACTTTTTTTGGGTGAAACCTTCATTGGGTTTCATTGCCAGGGTTGGTTCGACATAGTTTTTCCATTGAATGAGTTGTGTTACACTCAATGGCCTTAGTAGTTTTCCCATCTAGTGAGATGCATTACACTCAATGGACTTAATGGTTTTCCACTAAATGAGCTATGGACTTGAGGATGGAGCATGATGAAGAAATATCATATGACTATAGTGCATGAGTGGCAAATAATCAGTTAACATTACTATCTAAGGTAAGAAAGGCTATAATCAGGTTATAGGGTTGGGCTTAACGAGTGGTTTTAGATGGAGGAAAACTAGTACAAGCACTTTTGACAAAGCAAGACAAGCTCACCAAATCTCACACATCAAGGTCACATGATGGCTTACTACCATAATGAGTTGCATCTTTGCGATGGTCTGAGGCTGCATCCTACAAACACAACTCCAAGAGGACAAGAAAACCTCGTAAATCAATCATGGTGTTACAATGAAATAAATAAGACCATGTAGAATAGTGTAGTAAATCTATTTATCATAGGTTATCAGTGTTGCCAATTTAAGGCCCTAGTAGGTTGTGGTGCTAGTTTAAGGTCTTAGCAAATCATGGTATCAGTTTAAGGTCATAGCAAGCCACGATGTTAGTTTAAGGCCTTCGCAAGTTGTGGTGAAAGCAAGCTTGCTTGTTAGTTATTGTTAGCTACATGTAATATGGCTTTAGATAGGAGTGATTGACTGGATTGGCCAATTGATTCTCATCCATGTCATAAGGAAGGGCCCTTCCTAGTTAGTTCAGAACTTCTTTTCATATTCACAGATGACTTTGATGATCAAGTCACCTTTCTAGATCTTTCACATGGTGAAGTTATGGTGATACTATCATTTTTGCCTCTCTTGATATTGGTCAATGTAAACAAGCACTTGCATACATTACTCTTCCACAGATTCTAGGGTCATTATTCACAACTCCTTATTCTGCTCATCATTGATGAAGCTGGCTAAGGCTACTTGAAGTAACAACACTTGTAATTCCAGAGGTAAAATAGCTTCAAAATCATAAACCAGGCTATAAGTGGTTATGCTACTTTTCGTGTGATAGTTTGTTCTGTAAGTCCATAGTGCATGGACAAGACACTCATGCCATTTGCGCTTACTGTTGTTGATCATTTTCTTAAGCAAGTTGATGATGGCCTTGTTGCTTACTTCTACTTGTCCATTGGCTTGAGGGTAATAAGGTGATGAAAAAGAATGCTTAATGCCTAGGTTGCGACATAAATATTTTGTTTCATGGCTACTAAGCTATGGTCTATTGTCTGTAACTATGGCCATGGATATGCCAAAACAAGCTACAATGTTATCCAAGATAAACTTATAGACTTGTTTAAATGTCATCTTTCTTAAGGGAATAGCCTTAATCCACTTGGTGAAGTATTTGATTTTGGTGATGATGAAGCTATGTCCCACCAAAGACTTAGGCATTATAGGTCCAATGATATTCAACCCCCATCTTTGAAATAACCAAGTGATTCGAGTTGTGTGCAACTCAGTTGATGATAGGTGTATCAGGTTGCTATACCATTGGCATGTGTCATAGCACTTAACCTTCTATAGGTAATCACCCATCATATGGAATCAGTAATTGCCTAAGTGTCTAATCTTAGCAATCATTGCTCTAGGTCCTATATGTCCCCCATAAACACCCTCATGAACCTCCTCTAGGACTATTCTAGCTTCAAGTTTATACAAGCACTTTAATAATACACCATTGTAGGATCATTGACATAGTGTGTTATCACCTACAATGACATATTTCTTTGATTGTTTATGTACAATTTCCTTTTGAGCATTAGTCAAGCCTTGTGAGGATTCACAATTTATAAGAAAACATTTGATATTGTCATATCATTCCCTAGTAGGAGTAGTATGAATGACAACCACAAAGGTACCCTCAAAATTTTTCATGATGAGAATAACACAATCCATGGTTAAGATGGACAACTTACTAAATACATTTGGTGCTACACTAAGGACTAGCATTCAAATGCCATTGGCCATGGATTCTTATTTTGGGGTATGTGCTAGATATCAATGTCTACAAACTATTGTAACAATTACTTTCCTAAGTCACAGTAAGGTTGTAGATGTTTGGCTTTAAACTCATAAACCTCGGTCACTTGGTTAACCACAAGTTGTGAATCACCTTTGATCATTAAGCATCTAATTCCTAGGTCACAAACTACCATTATCCCTCTGATCAAACTCTCATACTCTACTATGTTGTTGGTACATGGGAACTCAAAACGATAGGCAAGGGGTTAAATATCACTAGACAAGAACATTATGATGATAATGGCACTCACCCCATGGGTAGTTGATGCTTCATCAAAGTGCATGACTACCTCATAACCCTTGGGCACTTAGCTAATAGTGTAAATGTGCTCATCAGGGAACTTAGGATCTATGGCTGCTTGGTCATCAACAGGTGAAATTGTGAGTTGTATGACTATAGCTTGATCTTTCATTGAGGATTGAAAGATGTAATGAAGGTCAAACCCCATAGTTATGGCTTTTCATTAAACTATACAACTTCTTTCATAAATATTGGTCATGATGGCTATGAGCACATTATCTTTGCAAATGACATTGACTTAGCTTCTAAAGAGGTATTGTCTTCACTTCTTCAATGAGAAGACTAGTGCTAGATAATACTTCTTCACTTCAATGTATCAGGTCTCATGGGCAACTAATGCATGGTTACAACTCTTGCTTAAGGTTTTCAAAGGCCTATGGGCATTGAGTCATCCACTTTTAGTGGTCCCCTTTCTTAAGAAAGTGCTACATGAGCTGTAACTTATCCATATGTCTAGTGATAAACCTATGGATAAACTATAATCTACCTTGTAATCCCCAATGCTCCTTAATATTAGTAGGCACTGCTAACTTGGATATGACCTTAACCTTATCAAGATCGACACATATCCCTACTTTAGATACTACAAAGCCAAGCATCTTACCAGTCTTGACATCAAAGACACATTTCTTAGGATTGAGTCTAAGCTTGTACTTGAGGCATCATTTAAGAACAAGATCTATGTCATTATCCACTTTGGACTTAATGGATATATCATCTATGTAATCATTGAGTAAGCCTAACATGTAATTACTAAAGATATAAGTCATGACTCATTCTTAAGGTCAAAGGGTATCATGATATAGCAAAAGGTACCCCAAGGTGTCATGAAGATTATGCTAATTTGGTGCTCTAGGTTGATCCTAATTTAGTTGTACCTTGAGAATCCATCCATGAAGGATAACAAGGCATTTTCGATCATAGTATCGATAAGTTGATCAATACTAGGAAAAGGGAAGTCATCCTTGATAGTCACTTTGTTTAGGTCTTAAAAATTGATGCAAATACAAATACTCCTATTTTTCTTAGGGACTACCACTATGTTGGACACCCATTCTATGTAGTCGACAACCTAATGAAACTAGATAGGTTGAGCTTTGAGATTTTATCATGAATTGTCAAGGCCAAATCTAGTCTAATTTTGTACACTTTTTACTTAATTGGTCTAATGTTAGGGTTAAGTATGATGTTGTGTTGTGTTAAGCATGGTCCTAGACCTGGCATATCTTCATATGACTAGGCAAAGATCATAATATTACCTTGTAGATCTTTATTAATGTCTTGAGCTTATTGAGGTTCCAGTGAGGAACTGAGTTTAAGGGTTTTCTCCTCACCATTGTGTGTTGTGATAGAAACCTCAACTAGAGAATCTTCTGTTATATCACCTACCTCTAGATCGAAGGTTTTAACTATGTTTTTAGGCCATTCTACAGGTTTTTCTATTGAGGCTATGTGGTTGACAAGACTCTACAAATCAAGATCTAAACAGTTAGTATTGATATATTGTTCAACATCGCTGTGAGGCCCACTCAAGCTTAAAGGCAAGGCAATTTGCTTCCAAGTGTTCATACTTCAATCATGCATAGCAACCATAAGCACATTAAGTGGCATCTAGGTAAAAATGAGTAAAAAATGGTAAAATGATTTAGTAAACATGCAAACTTATGTTATTTCAATGAAAAACAAAAATGAAAACAAGGTCCAAGGGTATAAGAGATAGATAATAACCAATGGGATTAAACAAAGGTCATATAAGGTCAATGAAGGGCCATAAGAGAGAAAATAAGGTGAAAATGGTAAATAGGAAGCTATATAGATGCCATATAAAGTAAATTAATGAGAAAGAAGGTCAACAATGCAAAACAAGGTCAAAGGAAGGTCAAATTTGTGAGAATGGAATTCATATGGTAAAATTTGGCTGATATTGGTTACACAAGGTTAGATTTTTCTAGTTTTAGGCCTTAGCAGACCATGGTATGGGGCTACAAGCTTGCTAAAAGAGCTTGGACACATGATAAGGTCATTCTAGAGTCATTTTGAAAACTATGCTAGGTTGTACTAGTGACTACACTAGCCCAACGTAGTCCTACCTTCCTCCAACGTAGTTGACCTTCAAGGGCACTTTCTAAGGCTTGGTATGGTTATTTTTAGGCTTCTAATAGCCTAAACAACTAGCATAAGGGATAGGTATGTAAGATTGACAAGTTTTGGCATCATTTTGGCTTCCCAAAAGGTTGAAAATCTTAGTTCCAAGGGTGACTATGCTAGGCTAATAGGCCCCAACATAGTCACAAGGAATAACTAAGGCTGGATGATTCTTGGAGTTGAAATAGAGTGAAATTTGCAACTAAGGGTCATGGGTGCAAGGTTCTAGTCACTCTAGGTCAATTTTGGACCATTCAAGGCTACTTACTACTCGTTTTCATTACTACATTTTTCCTTCCCAATGGGATAGTGCTAGCCTAGTATAGTCCCTAACTTCCTTAGCATAGTTAGAAATGGAAAATGGGTTTTGGTTAGCTTCAAGGCTTAATTGACTATCCTAACGTGCTTTTGGGGTTACTAGTATCGCTGCTAGGGTTTTGATGCAAAATTGCTAGTTTTAAAGCCTATTTGGGCCTTGGATGGCTAGATACCATGGGACTATGCTAGGTAGGAAGTCCCCAATGTAGTCAAGGATTTTAGAAGAGGCTTTGAGACTAAGAGCTAAAATTCTAAGATTATGAACAAGCAATGTTTTAGAATGAAGCTGCTCAATTTGTTTCTTGGTCCTACAAGAGCAATCAGCAACATAAAGGTGTTTTCGACAACCTTTAGCTACTGTCAGGATCATTTCCTGCCAAACATCAGGAATTACAGTAGAATCATCATAGACAGAAATAGAGGCTTCAGCATCATGAAGTTGTTGTTGGAGAGCAACACATTGTGAATGAGGTTCCAAAAGTTGTTGAAAAAGAGAGAGATTAGAGCGAAGTTCGTCAACTTCGCGTTTCCTCCTAGAAAAGGTATCAAGAAATGCCTCTGTATAACCAAAGGGATCATCTTGAACTAATCGATTCATAAGACATGAACCTAAAGCTAGACTCATGTCATGTTCTAATGTAGGATCTAGTGTACGCAATTTTTTTCATGATGAACTTGCAAAAGGATCTGAATTCAACTCATGCTAAGAACCTGCAAGGGTTGATTAATCAAGAGCAAATGAAGGCTAACCTATAAAGCTCATTTTTGTTAGGCAGTAAGATAAACAAAAATTTTGTTAAGATCTTGTGTGGCTAACAAAAAGACAAAATAGGAAAGTATAGGAAAAAGGTAAAAAAAAATGAAGAAAAAAGCTAAAATTGACATTAACAAATTGTGGGGTTAGAAAAATATTTTTAAGTCAATTTTTTTAAAATTATAAAAACCTTTATCCAAACGATGACACTATGCAAAAGTTGGTTGCATAGCATCATAATGATTCTACTACAATTCCTTATGTTTTGCAAGAAATGATTTAGATGACAGCTAAAGGCTTTCAGAAACACCTTTATGTTGCTGATCACTCTTGTTAGACCAAGAAATGAATCAAGCAACATCATTCTGAAAGGTTGTTTGTTTATAATCTTCAAATTTCAACTCCTAGTCTTAAAGCCTCTTCTCTAGAAGGTGATGCCAAACCTCTAGCAAGAATTTTTGATGCTTTAGCATGAATATAACCTCAGGCTCCAAAAAGCCTACCTCCATGCTGAAACCATCTCAACCGAAGCTCATCATTAAAAGGTGGAGTGCTTCCCACATGATGCTGTGAAAAAGCTGGTTGAATGCATTTCTTGCATTTAACAACCAGCCCCATTTTAGAAAGCTCTAATGCAAGCATGCACGAAGAAACTAAAGGAGGCTTTTATCAAAGAATGTCTTAAATTTGAAATTTATCTTGATGATTGAAGAAAAGCAAAGGAACAACACACGAATGCAACGTTTGTCACCGAAGCTAAGGTAGATTACCTTGATCCCCTACCCATGGTCAAGGAAATCTATAAACAAATTGTGCATCAAGAGTGGGATGCAATGTTTCAAAAATTTTGGGAATGACTAAAAGATTGTAGCACCATTCCTCCAAATTTTTCTCTACATTGAAAGTAGTGTTAAAAATGCCAAAAATGATAGAATCGTAGTATGCAGATAGATGGTAGTTTCTTGTAGCAGCAATAGTCATTGGGTTCTAAGCCTAACCTCGATCTGTCCCTGCCAGATTTGCAGCAACGTCAGTTCATCGCACAATGATAAAGACATCAAAACAATCTTCATCAGTAGCAGGAAAATCAACAATATAAAATACAACAATAGTAGCCAAATTTTGGTCAAAACCAGTGGCATCAATAATGGTGGCCAAATCAACCTAACCCTGGATCTTACTTATGGTAGCCCGATTGCGATGTGCAGAAAAATTTCAAAAATAGCAAGTTTGTAACATGTGGGCAATCAGCTGTGAATTATGATGATTTTTGTTCTCTGGCTTGTGTTAGGGTTTTTAGAACCCTAATTCGTGTCAGGGTTTTCAAGGATTGTAGGGTTTTTCTGGCGCATGTGGCGATGATGGGTGAGGTGGTAGCACACGCAGTGCATGTGGTGGTGGCATGCACAATGTTCATGATGCCTAAGATAGCTTGCCCAATGCATGAGGTGGTGTATGAGGTAGTGGTGCATGAGGTAACTAACGGTAGAGTCAACCTCATGCGCATTAGGAAATAGGTGGCATGTCTTTCTCAAATCACAACTATGGAAAATGCTTCAACTAGTTTTTTAATAGCAGTAGTAATCAATCTTTCAATAGTGATGTTAGTGATGGCAGCATTAAGGCTAGTAGAAATGGCAATCTACAGGGTTTTTAGGGTTCACATCAAGATGACGAATTTGTAAATAATGGTGTGGTTAACAATGGTTTTGTTAACAATAGCTTTGTAAATGATAGAGGGAAAAATCAAATGAAAATTTAAACTTAAAGCATCCAACCTCTACTAATTCACCATTGGCTAGGCCGCACATTCAAGCACTAAACCAAAACCCTCTGCCACATCCCAACACAACATAAACCCATCCCTATCAACCGCTTTCAACCACTCACTTTCATTTTTTAGTGACCTTGACCTCCATACCAGTTGTCTTTGGGCCATTACTTTTGGTCTGTACCCCAAGCAACCTTCTGCCAAGTCTAACTTCTATGCTATTTGTGCCACTGCTCGTACACTCTACCCATCAAATTTTGCACTGCACATCCAAAACTACCCACCATGATCACGTTTAAACTTCTAGTTGCTTGCCATCAACCAGACATTGTACACATGTTTGCTTTTCACATGTAAAGTAGTTTGTAAAATTAAAACTCACATCTCTAATTTCGTAATCCATAAATTTTCATCGTGCACTCTTTCAGCAAACAAAATTAAAGTTCTGGGGTTTAGACTTAAATTCATCGCTTGGCCTCTTCCCACAGATTGAAACTCCAGTTTCAAAGAATTCACCATGTTTGCTCAGCTTCTTTGTCTTTGGAATTTCTTTAAAAATAAACTTGAAAATAAATTTTCATCTTTATCTTTTATTGTGGCAACTTAGATTACTAAAATGAAACTCGACTGATGTAACAATTGGAATCCTTTAATTAACAGTTTTAATCCCAAGCTCAAAAATTACATTTGTAATTGCCTTGCTTCCCTTAAAGCTGCACTCTTGTGTATTGATTTTAGTAGCCAACTACCTCTCCCTCATCATGTTCTTAGAGCACTTCAAAAAATTCAAAGAGACACGAGTATCATCATTTGGCCTGTGGATAAAAATCTTGGAGTTTGTGTTTTGGATTCCTCTTGGTATCTTCAAAAAGCAACCGGGTAATTTTTTGATTCAGATGTTTACTTGCATGTGGATTCTATTCTATGGGATGATCTTCACCATTGATTTTTTTCTATCATCAATCATTACCCATAGGTTTTCAATAATTTTAAGGATTCAATGTTTCAATACAATGCCTCCAAACCTTGTAATTTCTATTTAATTCCTAAAATTCACAAACCTATAATGGTTGGCCACCCAATTTGCTCTTACATGGGTTATGTGCTTGAACCCACCTCTCACCTCCTCCATTATTTGTTGTTTTATATCCTTTGTTCCTAACCATATCACCTTCAAAATTCATCTACCTTGATCTGTGATCTTCACTCAACAGTTCTACCTCTTAACATACTTCTGTTTACGTTTGATGTAGAATCTCATTACTCTAGCATCCCCACCAATCATGGAATTTATGCCCTTAAAGATATGGTCGAAACATATTTTTCTACAAACCCATTTCCCTTGTAGAATCTATACAGAAATGCCATTCTGGAGCTCACTTCATTGGTTCTTCAAGAGTACTACTTGAAATTTAATGGAGTTCAATATAAACATATCAAAGGCATTGCAATGGGTAGAAACTTCATTGTTGTCTATGCATGCTTTTTTCTGTTTTATCTCAAAAGACAAGTTTTCATGACTCCCAATTCTCAAAATATTTTGTATTTCAAAAGATTCATTAATGATGCTTTTAGCATTTGGAATGGCTCTAAAGATTCCCTTTCACTTCTTCTCTCTTGATATGGTAATGTTTATCCATCAATCAACATTACCCCCACCATTTCTAATTCTGTAGTGAATATTTTGGACGTTACTTTCTTTAAGGATCTTCATTTTGTTAACACTAGTATCCTTTCTACTAAGTGTTATCAAAACCCCTTGAATGCATATCAGTACATCCCTTTCTCCTCATGACATCATTTTCATCAAAATAAAGCATTCATCATTGTAGAACTTAAATAATACCTTATCAGGGAATCATGTCTTGGTGATCTTCAACAAGTTCGGAAAAAACTCTTCTGACAACTTTGTGCTTGAGGGTACCCTTCTCACTTGCTAGTTAAATGCTTCAACCTTGTTCTTGTTGCTTCACATGGATCACTTCTAGGTAGACTTTAACAAAGTAATGATGTTCGTGTTAGGAAATGAACCTCTTTCATCTTCAAATTAGAACCCTATACTTGATTGGCTTTGCTAAAAAGATTTGACTTTGTAAAATGTCATTCTAGATATGGTTTCTTGCTGGCAAAATCCTAGAAAGTTGCGTTCGCTCCTTATTAGAAATAGATTCAAGTGGTTTATCCCACCCCCCACTTCGGGTTGAATGAGTGGGGCCCAATTAAATTTTGTTTTGCCTCCAAATTTTAGATTTAACTAAGTTGGGACATTATAAATCAAGCACTTGTGCTCTTGATAGTGCACATCTTAGCTTGAGGCATACTGACGAGGGGTGAGAGTCCTTGAAAACATTTTATGTTTTAGCTTTGCTTTTTTAATGTCAATTTGAGCTTTTTCTTCATTTTATTTTTTAAATTTTTTCTCCTCTACTTTTCTATTCTGTCTTTTCATTAGCCACACAAGATCTCAACAAACTTTTTTATAACCTCAAAATTTTTTGTAATCCCAAAAAAATTTTTACTTCCAAAATTTTATCTAACTGCAAAAATGTTTTATAACCTGAAAATTTTTTCTAACCCCAAAATTTTTTTTTCTAACCCCAAAATTTTTTCTAATCGCAGAAATTTTTTCTAACTCCAAAAATGTTTTCTAACCTTAAAATCTTTTATAACCTTGAGCACTTGTGACTTTTGTTGAATTGGTAACTACTTGAGCATTGGAAACTCTTAGCATAGCACCATTGTAGCATCAAAACACGTCAAGAAACAACATTACCCCCTTATCATCAACACTACCCATACCTTATCCCCCCTATGATTAACATTGCAGATCTAATCTTAAAACCCTTAAAACATTTTGGTGATTGAAGTTGGAAGGACTTGGAGCTTCAACAGGCTTTAAGCTTCATCTAAGGAACTCCTTATGCATTCAACCACAAAATGTTTACACATTTGAACTCTACTCCTATGGAAATTTTATTATTTTTACTAAAGCTTATAGTTCATTTGTGTTTCAAGTATATTTCACAATCAATTTCGATGCTTTATTTTGCATTGGATTTACATTTTTGATATTCTAAATCATCTAACCTTGTTTACAATTTGGAAGTCCTTGGGTGATCAACAAGATTGTGTAAAGTGCATTGGATCCTATTTCTTGGAGGCCCTTGGGATTTAGGATTAAAACTATTCATGTTTGGAATTTTTGATTTTTTTTATAGCAATTGAGTTTTCTAGGCACCACAATTTTTGGCGTTAAAAGGAGGGCCTTCGACCAAATTCTTCGCCCAATCTTGTTCAATGTCCCTTTTGCAAATAATTATTACAAGATGAAAACCTTTAAATCTATACTAAAATATTTTAAATGTTGTTTACAAAAATCAATGCTAATACCCATTTTTCTATAACTAATACCCCACGTATCAGTTGTAGGTAATTTCGATTTTCACAAAATTTTCATAGAAGTTACTGGACTTTCTAAAGCTAGCATGATTGTCACAAAACCTACCATTCTTCCTAGCTGAAACCTACCTTTGTGTGTTTCAAAGGCTAGTGTTACTTAGCTCCAATCATCCAAATCCCTCTACTATGAAATTTTGTGGCCAAAGCTAGCATAGTTCCCTCTAAAACCTCAGCATAGTATTGGGAAAATCAACCTTTTTGCATTTATCTTTTTAAAAAATTGTGGACTTTTTTTAGGAGGGGGTATCCTCAATGTTTCTTTGTTGGGAAAGATAATTTATTACTTACTCCCTAGTGAAGCTCTTATTAGCAAAGGTAGCATTGCTGGTTTTTTCTAATATCACCACCTATGGTTGCAGTTGCAACTAGTGTTTAGCCCTACCCCTCTACACCTTGGATAATTCTACTTGCTGGAATTTTTTTTCATTTAATTAATGAAAAAAAACATTCCTTTTAAACCAAAATCAAAACTATTGATGATGTGTTTCAGCTAGTCCATGGTTTTACCCCTAGACTTGGCAGATATGGCATCAAGACAAAATGCAATGAGGATGTATGACCCAAAAGACCTTACTATGGCTAAGTATAGGTAATCACTTAGGCTAAGGGAGCAAAGCCTATATTTTTCCATTGTTGATGAAAGTTACTATAATTTCATTTGTGCCAAGATCCAGGCAAGGCTACTTGATGAGACGAGATATCGCGGCCATCATGATATCGCATCTCATGCGATATCGCGTCGTCCCTTGCGATATCACATATGCAATATCGTGGTCCTCCACCAAATCTATAAATAAGAGACAGCACTCCCCTCATTTCTCATCCTAGACTAGAAGTAGTGAAGCTCTGGTAGTTTAATCACTCCAAAGATAGAATATTTTCCATGTGCCCGTAGTAGGAGTCCCCAAGTAAAAGGATCTTTATTCGAGTAGCTCTGTACCTGAACGCAAGTTGTGTACGGCAATAAAGAAGAGCTTTGTGGATAAACCTTGCAGTGCATGGAATAGGTTTATTATTTGTTATTTCTTACATGTCATTT
>MNCI01033808.1:235073-247781 GCA_015680685.1 Gnetum montanum | reverse complement strand
CAAATTGACTGTAACGATGCGGGCGTAGAGTTTAGAGTGGCTTTTTTACAGTTTCCGTTTACTGCCCTGCAACACAACCGTTTTGCTCATCAGGATTGGTACGAGCTGCTTGCACCTTCCTTTACCGATCTCAGCACAAGCTCTTCGCATCCTGATGTCCCTCTTCTATCCGTCCAGGTACGTGGTTTATTTATTCTGCATCTGTGTTTTCAAGGGAAGTTCTCAAAATTTTATTGAAGGGGCCATAAGCCCATAACGAAGTATAAAATATGCACAATCAGCCAAAGTCGGCGGCGAAAGCGTACCATGTAAGCGCGAAAACAACATAATCAAGAAATGAATCTCACTTAAAATTTTCTTATACCGGGGAAGTTCTCTAAATTTTTTTATCGGGGGCCTGAAATAAAATTTCGCTTTGAATGTTGTGCTGTTTTAAATATTAGCACGGAATCTTCTTTCTTTTTCTGAGGTATCTGAAAATTTAATATACTCTCTGCTGTCACAGTTGTGCTCTGTGGTTCCCCATAAGGTTAGTCCAACATTAGTATCTTGGGAAGGGAAGGGTAGGCAAGAATCAAACCTACAATCTCTTAATAAAAGGAGTGGAAATGTGATATTGTTCCAGAGGTTTTTCAATTCGGATCACAGCCCCACTGCTCCAATGGCTTACTATTGCTTCTCTCTTACTGTTGGTTAGACAAGAATCAAACCCACAAACCCACAATTTGCTGGCTGAAAGATAAGTGTCCTGGCAATGTACCTTTCACACAAGACTTTCGAATATAAAACGGCAAATTTAAAGATGAAATCTTCCGACTTATGAAGCTGATGTCCAATTTTCCACTATGAATACATCTACCCATAAGCCTTTCACTAGCACTAGCAGTCTTTGAAAGTGACGTTTACCTGCAAACGTCCTTTTACGTCCATGAATTGGTAGAATTTGTAACGCTCACGGGATCCATCCAGATTTTCACGGGCTTAAAAATCGTCGTTTTATTGAAATGTGCTTTCCAACGATGATGACGTGCAGGTGACCGAATTCTCAGGAGGAGGAATGTGCATTGGAACAGCGTTCCACCATGTTTTGGGCGACGGTAGTTCCTACTGGCACTTCATGAACTCCTGGAGCCAGCTCTGCCGAGGGCTTGCTGCAATCACCCAAAAGCCCCATCACATGCGAAACTTCTTCCTCCTCAGTACAAGAAATAGTAACTCTTCCCGGAAAATCCAGGCAAAGTGGGTAAACCTAAACCTGGGACGTGCAGCCGAACTGGAGGAGGACTACGCACAGCTCCTGAAATTCGTTGAATCGGACGAAGCCGCGGAAGACGACGACAACACCACCAACGTCGTGGAACGCTACTACTGTGGCGACGGAGAAGAAACGCGGACGAAGACATTTTGGCTGAGGCGCGACGGCATTGAGCGGCTGAAACGGGAATCGGGCGCGCGTTCAACGACGGTGGCGATTCTGGCGAAGGTGTGGCCGAGCATGATGCAGGCGCGCCGCGTGGACGCTTCAGCCAACACATGTTTGGGGTTTGTGGTAGACGGCCGGGCGCGGTTGCGGCTCCCGATTCCGGCGTCCTACTTCGGCAACTGCATCTTCGTGCTAATGCTGCGGGTGCGCGTGCAGACATTGGTGAATGCCAATGCTGCGTCGGTAGCGGCCCTGATCGAAGCGGCCATTGACGGCAAGACAAAGGACGAGGCACAGCAATTGTGGAACGAGGCGAAATGGACGGAGGAGCAGGAACGCGCGTTGGAACGCGTGGCGGCCAAGTGGGCGGAGGGCGGCGGCGTGGGAATGAACGTGACAGGATCCGTGAGGTTTCCTGCGTACGATGCGGACTTTGGTTGGGGGAGGCCAGGCGCAGTTGATGTGGCGGACGTGAAGAAGGTGGGGTCCCTCTACTTGGCACCGGCACGTGCTTCTGGATTTGATTCGGATTGTGATGGTGTGGAGCTCACCACTTCGCTGCCGTGCTCTCAGATGCCGCATCTGGAGCGAGCCCTTGGCCCGTGTTTTCAGTCGTTGCTGTCATCTGTCTCGTGAAACGTACCACCGGGACGGAGTTTTCCAGATCGTCCAACCAACGACGCAAACCCAAACTGCGCCCACCATCGTCCACGTTAACGTAAAGTTTTTTTACTTTGCATCAAGTGTTTAAAACCTGAAGTGGAGATCGTCGGATATATTTTGTATACGCTGTGGTGCTGCCTCTTTTGAACATTTACGGATGTGGTTTTAAGTTTTTCATTTTAAATCATGTTCCGTTATATAAGTAATACATGTTATTCTACTAGCTTAGCCATTTATATCTAATAAAGCTGAAAGGAAATCCTAGGCTTCACCGTTAGAAAGTCCTTATATATTCTCCGTGACTGTGCTTTTTCGTAAACATGATCAACTCTATCAAACAAGATAAAAAAGCACAATCGAGTGTATGCAGGCAGTTTCTAAGGCTCATTCCTCACCTAGTGATGTTGAAGATTAGGATTTCTTCTGAGCCATATTATTAGATATAAATAGTTTAGTAGCAACGGTGCATTAAATATAAATAGACATTGTTTAACAATAAGTATTAATTCTGAAATTATCTTGCATTTTAATAGAGAATCACTTTTAGTACTACTAAATCTAGATATTATGAAAAGATAATTTATATCTTAAAAGATAAGAAAATTAGTTGGTGTAGGAACATCTCTTCCAATTTCCTTGTGTGTGTCCTACTAGTTGTTTTGGCAAGTTTTGCGCTTGAAGAAGACTTCTTGTATTGTTTTGGCAAGTGTGTCCTAATTTTGTGTCTTCTTGTATTGATTTTGTTGATGATGATTCTAGGATGTTTGACATGTTTCGCGGTATTTTGGACTTATTTTAATGAGTCTAGGGGGTTCCAAAGTCTATGGGAACTTGTTTAGAGGCATTTGGAGGTTCTAGATATCAAAATAGACATTTTTGTGTTTTGGCCTTGTAGTTGGGACATCCCAGACAACCCAAATGGATGGAGAAACTTTTGAAAACGTCCATCCCAATTCAGGAAAGAGCTAGAATTTGATGAAAAATGATGGAAGTAGCTAGGTAGAAGATGAGAAGACTTGGGAAATATCTGGAAAACGTCATGGTAAGTTGAGGAAAGGCTTTTTGGGTTCTTATCTTCTGATTTCACATAAATATTAATGTATTCATCAATGTTGATACGAGGATGAGTGAGAGAAACACTCTTAAGAGTGAAGAGCTAAATAAGAAAGAGTAGGTGAGTGCAATTGGTGATTGCAACTTCAAGATCATTTGTGGTATGTTGATCTATATGTTTTATTCTCTTGTATCTCACTTATGAGTTGAGATCTCAATCCAAGGTTATGGGAGAGATTTCTATTGGTTGTTTCTTACATTGAGAGCAACCATTGTGTGGTTGTAGAGTCTCATGCTTTGCAATATCGATTGAGTGTGACAGGTTTTGGATGTTGTGGGTTGTATGAACCCTATTGTAATCTTCTAATAAATTAATTAAAGATAGCTAGTTTTCTTGTTTTTTAGCAAAAAGTTTCATCTTTGCATAATATTTGAATTTAGTGTGTTGAAAGTGATTTAATTATTGGATTGAACCTACTCCAATGTTATTGGCATCAGAGCCTAGTTTTATTGTTACTTGGAAATTGGTTGAGGATTTTGGTCACTTTTAGATGGCATCCAAGAAGAAATAGGTGCAAGCTCTGAATTAGGACATGGAGAGCACAAAGTGTACCTTTTAGATGATGGTTGCTTGATTAGATAAAATTAGCATGAAAGTAGATAGAAATATTGGTCCTAGCCATATGCAAACCTGTAGAGGTGAAGAGCATGTACATTCAAACGAAGAAGTTTCATAGCTAGGTGGAGATGGAGTGGATGAGGAGGAAGGTCAATCTAGCTATGGGAATGTAAGAAACCATCAGCCAAGGATTCCAATGGGAGGAAATCCTATTCCTCAAATAAGAACTCTAAAGGCTCCAATGGTGTTCAATACTTCTTTAAGTAAGCTTGACGATGAACATGAGGCAAGGCTTGTGAGAGTGTTTAGAAATGCTTTAAGACTTTCATTTATAGAGTTGAATATTTTTAATGGTGTAGATGGCACCAATGCTTTTGCAAATTGGATGAAGCTACTTGAGAAGCATTTTCAATTAGAAGAGGTATCGAATAACTTGAGGGTACCTATTGCTAAATCCATATTAGAAGGTATGGCTTCTACTTGGTGGGAAAAGGAGTCCAAGGGTTATGAAAGACAAAATGGTTAACCTATCAGAGATTGGAATATGATGAAATACAGGTTGAAAAGAAAATTTGAACAATCTCATTAGAGAGAAGAAACCATTATGAAGTTGAAATTCTAAAGGCAAGGTAACAAGGATGTTAAGGAATTTTACATCGAATTTTGTGATCTATTCTATCAAGCTAAGGTAAATTGGGAGGAGTATGAGCATGCTTCAATCTTTTTTGAAGGTTTCAAAATGATGTATTAGTAAGAATTGTGCTTTTATGAGCCATAAAACCTTGATGAGACTTATGATTTGATACTCGAGGTTGAGAAGAAATTAGGTGGATTCAAAAATAGGAGCAAACGTAATTCTAAGGGGAAGGAGAAGGGATCTAGATATGAGAAGGGATTCAAGTCTAAATCTAAAGATAATGAGGGAAACCAAGATAAGAAGATTGAAAGAGGTAATGAGAAGGGTAAAGCCAAGAAGGACCAAGGCAAGGGAGGTAAGGGTCAAGGTAGTAGCCCATCCAAACTACAGTGCTTCAAATGTGGGGAATGGGGACATAAGCAATGGGAATGTTCACTTCACAAGATCGCCAAGGGTAAATATGTGCAAATCATGGAGGTGGAGGAGACATCAAGCCAAGCTCTTCAGAGAGGTAATCCTAAAGCTCCAAAATGAGGATGTTTCTGAATTAAATTCTTGTGCACTCATGGGAAAATAGAGGAGATCATCCTAATAGGAAATTATTGTTTTGGATTGGGGCTACGTTTTTGCTTACTAGGGAATGGATTCATATTTTGATTGATGAAGGAGACAAAGCATATGGTATTTCTTCTAGGGTAGTTATTAGACTAGGTTTGGTTCCTCATCCGAGACCCTATAAGGTGCATTAGTTATCTAAAGACAATTTGCAAGAGGTAAGGGAACAATGTATCTTGAAATTTAAAATTGGAAGTTTTCATGATGTTGTGAAGTGCGATGTACTTCCAATAGATTGTGCTAATGTAATTCTTGGTAGATCTTGGAATTTTGACGATGGTGCTCAGTTTGATAAAATAAGAAATGTGTGGAATGTTGCTAGACTTGATGCAATCCATGATTTTATTCCTATAACAGTTGAACAAGTGAGGCAGCAAAGCTTAGTTAATGCTTCCTTAATCCTTCTAGGAAAGAGGGTATATAATAAGGAACATGATGAAACCAATTTTGATTTTGTTGTTATGACAACAATTGCTACTAATCATGATGATGTGTAGGTTGAACTTCCTATAGTTGTGCTAGGCATGAAGAAGAAATTTCCCAAGGTATTTAAGGGGTAGTTGGATGAACTACCATCGATGAAAAATGTATAGCATTAGATTAACTTTATTTCTACTACTACCATTCCAAATGAGAGAGCTTATTGAATGGCACCAAATAAGAGGGATGAATTACAAATGCAAGTAGAAGGGTTACTTGCAAATGGCTTTGTGAGGGAATCCATTTCACCTTGTGCAGTTCCAGTAGTGCTAGTGCCAAAGAAGAAAAATGATGAATGGAGGATGTGCATTGATTCTAGTTTAGTGAATAGGATAATAGTGAGGTATAGTTTTCTTATTCCAAGGATGGATGATATCATTGATGTCCTTACTAATGTTGAAATTTTTAGCAATATTGATTTGAAGAGTGGGCACCATCAAATTAGAATCAGGCATGGTAAGGAGTGGAAGACAACTTTCAAAACGCCAAATGGATTGTTTGAGTAGTTGGTGATGTCATTTGGGCTCACAAATACACCTACTACATTCATGAGGTTGATGCATGATGTATTAAAGGACTTGATTGGTAAGTGTTGTATTGTCATTTTTGAAGATATTTTGGTGTATAGCTCTAATGAGGAAGATCACTTGGATCACTTAAGGATGGTGTGCCTTAAGTTCAAGGAGGCACAATTGGTGATCAACATGAAGAAAAGTCATTTCTTTGAGAGGAAAATCACATATTTGGATCATGTGGCTTCTAAAAATCAAATTTGAATGAAAGCTACCAAGGTGAAGGCTATAAGGGATTGGCCAACTCCTAAGAATGCTGGGGAGGTAAGATCATTCATTGGTTTAGTAGATTTTTATAGATGGTTCATAAAAAATTTTAGTGGTATTTCATGGCCTATGTTTGCTTTTTTAAAGAAAAATAAAGAATTTAGGTGGGATAATGAAACCCAAGAAAGCTTTTACTTATTAAAAAAAAAGATTACTAGTGAACTGATGCTTACAATTCTAGATTTTTAGAAGCTTTTTCAAGTGGAGGTAGATGCAAGTGAACTTGCCATTGGTGGGGTACTTTCATGAGAACATAGGCCTATTACTTTCTATTCTGAAAAGTTAAATGAGTCCAAGAAAAAATATAGCATATATGAGAAGGCATTGTATACTATTCTTTAAGAAATCAAGCATTAGAGGCATTACTTGTTGCCCAAGAAGTTCATCTTGATGATAGACCAAAAAGCACTTGAATTTCTAAACTCACAAAAGAAGTTGAGTGCAAAGCACATGAAGTCGGTTGCACAATTACAAGAGTTCAATTTTGTGTTAAAGCACAAAACTGAGAAGGCTAATGTGGTGGCTGATGCATTATCCATGGTGCATGTGATAAATTTTAGTATACCTAATTTGGAAGGTATGGGTGATTTTACTTCTTTGTATGAGCATGATGCTGATTTTGAGCATGTTTAGAGGAGCCTCAAAGAGCCATTAATGAATATCATAGACCAATGGAGGGACTATCATATTTAATACGAATTGTTATTTAAGAACAAAAAGGTATGTGTTCCTAATTATGATTATAGGGAAAATATTTTTTTAAAAAATGCATTGTAGTCGAATGGTAGGTCACATGAAAAAGTATAAAACATTGGAACAGGTGGGCAGGTACTAATTTTTGCCTAGTATGGCAACATAAGTTTCAAAATTTGTGAATGAGTCCTTGACATGTCAGAAGTTCAAAGGAGATAAAGGTGTGGATGGACACTATATGCCTTTGCCAATTTCCAAATGTCCATGGGAAAGTTTATCAATGGACTTTGTGAGTATTATTCCAAAGACCAAGAATGGTAATGATGCAATTTTGGTTGTTGTGGACTGGTTCTCTAGGATGACACATTTTATTCCATGTAAGAAGGTGAGGGATGCTTATCATGTGACAAATTTATTTTTCCATCATGTTGTGAAGGTGCATGATATTTCTTTGAATATTGTTAGTGATAGAAACTCTAAGTTAATAATTCATTTTTGGAGGTTCCTTTAGAAGATTTTAGGGACAAAGTTAAATTTTTCTAGTACATGTCATCCATAATTTGATGGGCAAATGAAGGTGGTGAATAAATCCTTGCTAAAAATATTGAGATGTTTATGTGATGGACAACCAAATAGGTGGAAACACTTGTTGTGTCATGCTAACTTTTTGTATAATAATACTTTTCCCAAGTGCATGCCCATAGTGTGATGCTTATAATTGTACAAAACCTTTATTCGAGTGTGATGTACTTGGACACGCACATGATTGGCAATAAAGATTGAGATCACTTCATCATTGTAGCATTCACTTAGTTTTAATTATTTAATTGTTATTGTAATTTATTATTTTCGTAGTTAATATTTCTGTACCATCATTTACTATTTTTGTTGTTAACTGTGGAATGAGTACGACTTAATCACGAGCATTTATGTGTGACTACGTGGTAACTGATGAGTGGCGAGGTACCCCTACACTCAACCATACGAAATGAGCATCGCACGCGCGATCCGGTCGAACTCCGCAGATGGACTAGTTATGGCACCTAGATAGTTAGCCTTAGATCGTAGTTCGCTGTCTTCCCACCTAGACTAGTTTTGCATATGTCACGTATGGTTTAGTCTAGATGAGGTGTATGATGTGTTCTAATTCTAACGCTACTCCTGATGGTAGTGGAAAATAATATTAACTAAACTAAACGAAGAGGAAAAGGGTAAGAGAATCTAATCTAGCCTAAGTGCGATGAGCAACCGGTTCCTTGATCAACCGTACACATCTTGGACTTCGTGCACGACTGCCACTAGGACTACCAAGCATAGATCCTAGGTACGCCACTGGGATTACCAAGCGCAGATCCCAAATACGCCACTGGGTTACCAAGCGTAGATCCCCCTAGCTACACCGCTGGGCTACCAAGCAGTCACACTTAAATGCTCGTAATTAAGTCGTACTCGTTCTGCTTCTAGGAGTTTAAGGGTGAGAGACTAATCGTGATGAGCAATCGATTCCATGACTAGCTGTACACATTCGTAGATGCTTGTAATCAAGTTGTACTCACACCGCTATGAAAGCAATAAATATCATTAAATAAACAAACAAATAAATAAACTAAGTGAATGCTACAATGATGAAGTAATCTCGATCTTTATTGTCGATCATGTGCGTGTCCAAGTACATCACACTCGAATAAAGACACCGTACAATTACATTCACCACATTGCGGGCAGACACGGGAAAATTCTATCTCTGGAGTGGTCAAACTGCCAGAGCTTCGCTACTCTAAAATTAGGATGCGGAACAAGGGAGAGCCGCCTCTTATTTATAGATATGGCGACACGCAGCAATATTACGTATGCGACATCACAGGAAAGGATGCGATATCACGTACACAATATTGCAGGGGATGCGATATCGCGGCGGACGCGATATCGCAAGGTATGCGATATCGTGGCTTGTGCAAAATGCGTCTCATCATATCCCCACGACTAAATTAAAACTCGTCCTCAATTTACCAAGAGAACAAGCTTCATTGATTACACAGTGGATAGGTATGGGATTATTAACAGAAAAATAAATGAAACAACTCCGTAGTGTGGGAAAGACACAACATAGGAAAATCCTACATTATTACAAAAATGAGGAACTCATGTAGTTCCTGGTGGCAGTGGCTCCTCCATTGGTGCCTTCCCTTTGTCGCGTGCTCCAAGCTTTGAAGTTTGATGGTGTTGAAGAATAGCCTGGAGCTTCTCCTCTTCAGTTTGAGGGTCTTGTGCTGTCCATGCGAGTGTTCCTATGTTTGATGGAGTTGGCACCTCCCACGGACAGGGAAGTTGCAGAAACATCTGATTAGCCTTGACGTACCATGCCGCAAACACCCGTCGTTCCTCTTCGTAGGCTCTGGCTTTGTCTTTGTATTCATGAAGGTCTGCTAGCCGTCGAGCCAAGTTGGTTGCTACATCTTTCTGTCCCTGGTAGCCTTCTTTTACCACCGCGAGTTCAGAATTTGCGACATCTAGTTTTTCAGTCAGCTTCTTGCGCTCTACAAATTCTGCTTCATATTTGAGATGGGTGGAAGCTACCTGCTACTCGAGCTCTGATCTCGGGCACCTTGCTGTCAAGATGGCAAGGTTGGCATATCTAAGGTTTGCCAACTCCATGTACTTTGTCAAGTCTTGGATCTGCAGGTCCTGATTTTTAATTTTTGCTTGGTGGGCGAAGGCGTAAGTGTCGACAATGGCCCTGCAATCAGTGTGTTGGGCACTGAGATTATTAATTTGAGCTTTGGCCATGTGAATCTCCTTCTCCAAGATTTGCTTATACATCCCCACCTAATCACGAAAGTGCTCCTTCAACTTTTCATGTTGTTTAGCCTCATTCTACCACACNAAGTGCTCCTTCAACTTTTCATGTTGTTTAGCCTCATTCTACCACATGCTGATTTCAATTGCTGACTTTTGATGAATAGCGCGTACCTCCTCCATTGAGAGGGTTCGATTCTCTCTGGCTAAATGGATTACATCTCGGTTGACCCGAATAAATTGTTCTTGTAGGTGATGAAAGTGTTCATCGAGAACATTCTTTTGTTTCTTCACAGATGTCAACCGAAGATTATCTGCAACCGACTGCTTATTCTCTTCTTCTACGGCCTTGAGTGCCTTAAGATGCGCATGCGTTTGTGCCTTTACTGCGGAGGCATCCCAAGTGGCCATCTCCTTTTCGTCTGCCACCTTCTTATTTTCTGCAATTAACTTTGTTAATTGCTCGGTTCTGAAATTTTCAAGCTAGTTTGTAGAAACAAATTGGAGAGGATCCCGCTGTGCTGCTTGCAAGGTTGTGAGCTGCTCTTGTAGTTTTTTCACTTCTGCTTCAGCATGCTCGTCCCTTGCTTCGGATATGACTAGCCTCCCCTTGGTAGAGATGAGGTCTGATTGAATTGCTGTGACATCCTGGGGGATGTCAAACAGATACGTCAAAGTTTTTCCTGTTTGAAGCAATCTGTCCAATACATCCTCATGCTCTGCAGGAGTCATTGAGGTTCTGGCAACAGTTTGAGCATCTCGTGCTCCTAAAAGATTTGCCGGTGGCACAACAGGCATGTTGAATGATTCCTTGATGTGATCAGTGACCACATCAGCAGCTCTTGTGGCATGTTGGTGTTGCATAACCACAACAGTGGCACCTTCACCAGTCTCTAGCTGCACTTGAAATGATGTCACATTTCCAGAGATCTGTTGTGAGCATCTGCTTTCCCCTCCTCCTGTTTGGATGGACAATTCATCCCTTGTGCGATCTAACGAAATTGTAGGCTGTTTGGCATCATCGATGACGCGAAAGAGATTTGCGTAATCATGACTTTCCCAACTAACTGTCTCGGCGATGGCCCGAAGATGGACCATTGACGGTCTAAAGTCTTGCGGCAATGGCTGATCCAAGCCTGTGCCAGGTCCTGCTTCTTTTTGTTGGCTGGGACCTATGGTTGGAGGTTGACTGGGTCCTGCAAGTTGAGTTGTAGGAGATCTAGTCATCTATTCTTCTTCTTCTTCAAGTTCCAGCTCTTTGCCAATACTCTTCCTTGGAGCTGGCGCTTTTAACAATTTAGCATAGGAAGCATTCTAGGCTTTGCAGAGGACGTCATTTGTGTACCCCCGAATACCAGCCTGTCAGCACAGTTTTCTGATAAGGTAGGGAAAAGGCAACACCATCTTTCCTAACTTCCGTTCTTCGAATCACCTTAGGATCTCCATTAAATATAGATGGGGAAGGTTAGCGTTAACCTTTCCCATCAACACTGCACATCCTCTTGCCGCATACATTGATATTCTTTTCAAACCTTTTGTGGGGAAGAGGTGATAGGTTCCAATTTTGAAGTAAACCCGCTCTTCCATTGTCAGCTCACCAAAAGCTTTATCTCTTCCATAAGCCTTCTCTAACCAATCCTTTCACACATCAGGGTCTGATCAAGTGGATAACTGAGCAACATGGGGGCCTGAATTCGGAATGTTTAACACTTCTGAAATCACCTGTGCAGAAAAGTCTACTATCACATCACAAATGTTAACTGTGGTGCCTTGTTCCTTATTGTGCCAGAATAGGTATGTTTCGCCTAAGTACCAGGCACCACTTTTAGAGAGGAAATTCCATAAGGGAGACCCTGTGAGGTGATCCCTAACAACCTCAGGAGCAAACTCTGCAAAAGATTCGAAGTTAAGTTCCACAATCACCGCAGCGAATGTGGCCTTGTCATGTATAGCCTGAACACATTCCTGGGGCAACGTGAGTTGTTGTCCCAGTTCAGGCGCAACAACAACTCCTTCTTCTACCTGCCTGGATCGTCTGGTAGGAGGTTCTTCTTGATGGATACTGAATGATTGCACCTCCTATTCGGTATGTTTTTCAGTAGGACCTTGCCTTCTACCTCTCCAGGTTTGTTTCGCTCCACCTTCGGCAGGACCTTCCTGTTGTGCACATTTCGGGGCCATTCTACAATCACATGGGTCAAGCATTAGTAAGGGTATTTTGGAAGTCAAGTTATACCTTACTACTTGCCTTAATTTAAGATCAGATATTATAATGTGTGATCATACCCAAACATTATAATAATGGGTCCTATGACTTAGGTGGGTTTCATTTTAATCTCCCGGTATACTTAAGGGCATATGATATTTGGCACAATTTTGCTAAGTGTTAGTATTAATTACCTTAATTGATGTCCTTGGGTGATGATAAATTCCAAAAAATTTAGGCACTTTCGGCAAGTGTCTCTCCCCCATGACTAAACTGAACACTCCGGGTTCAAGCAGGTTCAAACGGAATGAAAATCAGAGCACCAACATGCGAGATATGATAGAAAAACCAAGGGTCACACAGTCACAAGTCGCAGAGAAAAATTGCAACAACTCCCCCTGCAGAAATGGCAAAATGATGCGAAGTGTTGCGGCGGGGCCCCCTATTTATAGGAATAGGGGATGCGATATCGCATACGTGATGCATCGTACGCAATATCTCGTGGGACGCGATATCGCGTACGCGATATCACATCATAACTAATGTGAGACACGAGAAAAAAACTGAAGATTTAATGATTTTCTTGAAATTAGAGTGAAATACGAAGGACATTGTCAAATATTAATGATGAGTGGCGAGGTACCCCTACACTCCACCATACGAATACGAGCGTGCACGCGCGAT
>MNCI01033808.1:73517-227131 GCA_015680685.1 Gnetum montanum | reverse complement strand
TTTTTTTTTCACTTGACTGAAGCTAGAGAAGCCGCCAACCTTCAGGCATGGATGCATGTCTTTCCAGTGGGACCTCCTAGAACAACGTTTAATCTTTGAGTGCCCTTTTGATTACTCTTACTCCCATTTTTCATTAGATCTACAAGGATCTTAGTACAACCATATTGCATGATAACTCCCACAGGCATCGCCAAAGAGAATCCGCAAGTCCCCTTGATGTCACACCCTAATCATTCCCTCTTGGTCCATCCTTCTTCATTCTGGGTACAATAAACACAAAATTAATTTTAAGTTTTAGAAATTTCAAGAATATCACTGTACCCTTGAACAGAACCTCTTTATTTATAGAGTGGATGAGTGGGTGTAATGGGCTCACTGTTCCAAATAATTGACTACTCATGACTTAATAACATAAAACACACCTCAACCAATGATCCACATGAGTGTTTTATTCATAGATGAGATTACTTACAAAAACGTGAAAATACAAACACACAAAAAGGATAAAAAGATAAAAAGATAAAACAAAAAGTTGAAAAATGAAAAACTGAAAAACAAAAAAGTTGTAAAATTAAAGAAAATTAAAAATATTTATTAATCCTGCTTGTCATTGAAATGGGGGATATCCCCCATAACTAATTAGTTGAGGGTGGCAAGGATTAATAAATGGAAAATAAGGATCCTTGCATGTTGGAAGTATTTGGGCTGGTCTATATTGATCCCCTCAGGGTTCACACACTTGATTGTAATAAGCATAGTGGGGCACTTTATACGATGTAGCTCCTGGATAACGAGTTGACCCACTATGATGTTTGTGACTGTTAGATGGTATGCAAGGATTAGGATGATGCCTGCCATGGTGGTGTTCATTGGGCTGTATGGTGGTTGGAGTGTTAGTTGGTGGCCCTGATGAAGTTACATGAGGCATTGGGTTCAAAGGTAAGGGTGCACCATAGTGTTGGACTTGTGTTGGGTTGGCAGATGCAGTGGCCTCAGAGTTGTGTTGTCCCTTCCTACGGCCATGTTTAAAGAAAGGATGCCTTTGATGTTGAGGACGCTCGTCACTGCTGTTAGTAGCAGTAGCACAAGTGTTTTTCATGGGTTGCAGTGGTACAAACACCTTAGGAACAGTTGGTGGCATTGTGGAAGGAGGGAAAGGATGAGGATGTTGAAAGTTAGGAGGAATATAAGGTGCACAAGGTGGTGGTTGTGTTGGAGGTATGGGTTGATAGTGTTGTGGAGAATGGTATTGTGGTGAGATAGAGTATGGTGGCCCAAATGAAGAAACAGGATGTTGGACGTGATAAGCATTTGGATTTGGAAAATATGAAGGGTGCCTCCAGTCTAAGGGTGGTTTCCCCCATGATTGGGATTGTTGCCACTGTGGTCTAACACAGCATCTCTGTACGAACTCTAGATGTAACGTGTTTCCCCAATGCTCATGGATATGTAACAGTATTGGGCATTGGCCTTTGGGGTGATCGTACAGGAACATGTTGCATTCGTACGTAGGATTGGAAGTTGAGCACTTATTCCCTTTATTCTTTCTTTCCGATTGTCTAATAGTTTTTCCTGCTTCTTGGGTTGTTAAAACTCTATCTCCAATGATGTTGATATATTCTCCACACTTTTTATTCATCCATTCCAACATTTTATTGATCTTTGCCTTGGCTTCTTCTAACGATTGTTGTATTGGCAAAGATGATGTTTCCACCTTAAGATTTTTTGATCTCTCCATGTTATGATCATGGACCTTTGTTGAGTTGAGATTTTGGTCCCGTTGATGTTTTTCAACACTCTCCCATCTAGCTAATTCTCCTTCTTCTTTTGCTACCCGCCTAATAAGCTCTTGGATTTGATGGGTTTGTAGGTTGTATAGTTGACCTCGGGCATACGTTCCTAAGGTCTCTCTTGTTTCATTATGTAGCCCATCAATAATATGGTACATTAGCCTTTCCTCGGAAAACCCATGGCCTAGACAGTTATTTAACAATGCATAATATCTTTCTAAGGCCATGTCCAAGGGTTCATATTGTGCTTGTTTCCATCCTTGGATTTGTTTCCTCAAGGTTGACACTCTTGCGTAGGTTTGATATTTTTCGTTAAAGACCTCTACGATTGTTGACCAACGTCGTATCGAATTTGGTTTCAACGATCTATACCATACTTTTGCTTGGTCAACAAGTGTCATAGGAAAGAGCTTCAATTTTTGCCAACTGTTATCAATGTTATTCCATGTGTAGGCATCGTAGAAGGCTAGTAAATGTTGATGTGGATCTAAGTCATAGCCTCCTGAGAATGTAGGAAAGTTGTTTAAATCGAGCCTGGGTAGTCGGCTCTCTTTACAATGCCTACGTGAGATTCGAACAACCTCTTGTATTTGTGTTAAACTTGTGGTGACCAATGGGGGTTCATCGTCATCGAGTAACTTAGGCTTTCATTTATTGTGATGACGTTGATTTTGTTCATGCTTATAGGAAACTCCAACTTTAGGTTGTATACTCCAACCTTCATCGTCATATAGCTCATTGGTTCTCCAATGAACTTCCTCACTAAGTGTGGCGTTATTATCATCTTGTAGGAGAGGCATTGTTGTGTGTGAATTTATGTGAATTTTAATAATTTCTTCTTTCTAAGGGATATACCGTTAAGTTCTTATACAGCAACCTTGTATGATATAACTAATCTAGATAATTAGCACCATCCCCGGCAACGACGCCAATGATGAGTGGCGAGGTACCCCTACACTCAACCATACGAAACGAGTGTCGCACGCACGATTTGGTCGAACTCCGCAGATGGACTAGTTGTGGCACCTAGATAGTACAGTTCGCTATCTTCCCACCTAGACTAGTTTTGCATATGTCACGTATGGTTTAGTCTAGATGAGGTGTATGATGTGTTCTAATTCTAAAGCTACTCCTGATGGTAGTGGAAAATAATATTAACTAAACTAAACTAAGAGGAAAAGGGTAAGAGAATCTAATCTAGCCTAAGTGCGATGAGCAATCGATTCCTTGATCAACCGTACACATCTTGGACTTCATGCCCGACTGCCACTAGGACTACCAAGCATAAATCCTAGGTACGCCACTGGGATTACCAAGCATAGATCCCAAATACGCCACTGGGTTACCAAGCGTAGATCCCCCTAGCTACACCATTGGGCTACCAAGCAGTCACACTTAAATGCTTGTAATCAAGTCGTGCTCGTTTCACTTCTAGGAGTTTAAGGGTGAGAGACTAATCGCGATGAGCAATCGATTCCTTGACTAGCCGTACACATCCGTAGATGCTAGTAATCAAGTCGTACTCACACCGCGCTATGAAAGCAATAAATATCATTAAATAAACAAACAAATAAATAAACTAAGTGAATATAGCAATGATGAAGTAATCTTGATCTTTATTGCTGGTCATGTGCATGTCCAAGTACGACACATGCGAATAAAGACACCGTACAATTACATTCACCACACTGCGGGTAGACACGGGAAAATTCTATCTCTGGAGTGGTCAAACTGCTAGAGCTTTGCTACTTTAAAATCAGGATGTGAAACAAGGGAGAGCCACCTCTTATTTATAGATATGGCAGCGCACAGCGATATCGCGTACGCGACATCACAGGGAAGGATGCGATATTGCGTACGTGATATCGCAGGGGATGCAATATCGCGGTGGACGCGATATCGTGTATGCGATATCGTGGCCTGTGCAAAACGCGTCTCATTAGTAACCCAGTAGTGTACCTAGGGTCTATGCTTGGTAATCCCAGTAGTAGTCATGCATGAGGTCTAAGATGTGTACGGATGATTAAGGAACAGATGCTCATTGCACTTAGGCTAGCTTAGACTACATTTTCTGTTTCTTATTAGTTTAATCAAGATTATTTTCCATTGTCTCTAGGAGTAGCACTAGTTTAGGATCACATCATACGCCTCACTCTGGAGTAAACCATACGTGACAAAGAAAATACTAGTCTAGGTGGGAAGAAAATGAACTGCGAACAACGTGTAACGATCAAGATACCACAACTAGCCTATCCATGAAGTTCAACTGGATCATGCGTGAATGATCGTATTCGTATGGTTGAGTGTAGGTGTACCTTGCCACTCATCATTGGCACCATTGCCAGGGATGGTGCTAGTTATTTAGATTAGTTATATCATACAAGATCACTGTAACAAGTATTAACGATATATCCTTTAGAAAAGAAATTAAATTAAATTAAATTAAGTCACACATAGTTTACAACAATGTCTCTCTCACAAGACTATGACAACGCAACAACTAGTAGGAAAACTCATTGGAGAACCAACAAATTATATGATAATGAAGATGAAGTTTGGAGTGCCCAATCTGATGTAGGGGTTTCCTATGAGCATCAACGCAAATAACATCATCCCAACTCACAACTGCATAACATACCTAGTGATGATGAACTCCTACTGGCCACTACAAGATTAACAGAAATACAAGAGGCTATTCAAAAACCCTGTAGGCATCGTAAGGGAAGCCATCTACCTAGGCTTGACTTAAACAACTTTTCTAAGTTTTTAGAAGGCTATGATTTAGATCCCCAACATCATCTACAAGCCTTCCATGATGCCTGTGCATGGAATGACATTGATAATGGATGGAAAAAAATTAAGCTCTTTCCACTGACACTCATTGGCCAAGAAAAAGTATGGTATAGGTCGTTAAAACCAAAATCAATTCGACATTTGGTAGAACTCTTCAATGAAAGATATCAAACCTATTCGAGAGTGTCATCCTTGAGGAGAAAAATCCAAGAATGGAAACAAGCACAACATGAACCCTTGGACATGGCCTTAGAAAGATATTATGCACTGTTAAACAACTGCCTAGGCCATGGTTTCTCCGAGGAAAGGCTAATGTACTATATCATAGATGGGCTCCGTAATGAAACAAGGGAGATCCTAGGGATGTATGCCCAAGGTCAACTATATGAGCTACAAACCCATGAATTCCAAGAGCTTATTAAGTGGGTAGCAAAAGAAGAAGGAGAAATAGCCAAATGGGAGAATGTTGAAAGTTCTCAACAAGACCAAAATCTCAACTTAACAAGGGTCCATGATCATGAAGAGGAGAAATCAATTCCCTTTAGGGAGGTGGAATCATCTTTGCCAATCCTACAATCACTAGATGAAATTGAGGCAAAGATCAATAAGATGACGGATTGGGTACATGAAAGATGTGGAGAATATGCCAAAATTATTAGAGGAAGAACTATGCCAAATCGAGAAACAGGACAGGACACCATGCAAAAATCAGAACAAAGGGTAGAAGATAATAAGAATAAGAACTCAACTGCCAATTTCACATATTAATGTAATGTTCATCTATACGATCACCCCAAAGGCCAATGCCCAGTTTTGTCACATTTACATGAGCATTGGGGAGGAATGTTACATCTAGATTTTGTACAGAAATATCGAGTTCAACCAAAATGGCAAAAGCCCTTCAAGATACTTGAAAAAGATTATTCAAGTTATAATATAAAATGATTCTTCAAGATACTAATTTTTTTTCAAGATATTAGAAAAATATTATTTAAGATACTAGAAAATGGTTCTTCAAAATACTAAAAAAAGGTTATTCAAGATAATATAAAATGTTCATAGTATTTTTAGTATTCAAGGCTAAAAAGGTTCACGATTCATCAATGTTAGTATTTTTAGTTTTAGCTAATGTTATCATGGTAGACCCCTATAAAGTTAAAGTAATCATGAACCCTTCACCATCTAAGTATCTTAAAGACATGAACATCTTGCAAGATAGATTGTAATCCATTTTTCATTTTATATGTAATCTTACTAGTCAATTTTAGCTCCTTTCTCATCTTCTTAAAAGATCTATAATGTTCAACTAGGACTCAAAGTGTCAAGACCATTTCAATGCAATCAAGAATACACTTATCAATCTTTCAATTCTTCATTTTCCTAAATTTGATATTTCATTTTACCTTTACCTCTCTAAGTATAATCACTCAATTACAATCATGTTTTTCCAACAATGTCAAGATGGTGTCAATCATTCTACCTACTACATCTCTGATTCCATCTCTGATTATGAAACAAGTTACATTAATACAAAAACATCTTGCTTAGGTCTTGTATTTTACATTAAGAAATCACAACACTACCTACAAGAGGCAAAGGTTCATGTCATTTTCTTTGACAATGTCTTACAATCTATCACTACCAATCTACATGACAACAACCACATGAAAAATTGGAAAACACTCTTAGTAAAATTTGAATAACCCTACCTTACCTAATACTTTGTTATGGCACAAGCCACAATGTGCCTTCTGACATTGGCTTAACTATATAAACCTTTACCCATAACCATCCAACCTTCCCCTAAGAAAATAAGGAAGAGATAACCCCTCTTTCAATTATGACATTGACACATGATAATTTCAATTCACACTTGTACTCTAATGTTGCTCATATAACTCAAAGTTCTAGCACAACTTTTGTACTTCACCATCAAGATATGGATTCCATTTATCAAACTTACAAATTTAATTTTTAATGCACTAATAATGTAGCAAATATGAGGGCCTTAATCAAGGTTTGCTCTTAGCACTCTAACTTGGAATTAAAAGGCTTTTCGTTCATGGTGATTTTGAATTGGTTGCATGCTAGGTATACAATGAATATCGTTATAAGGATAAATACCTTTAATATTATCTAGACTTAGCCAAAAATTTAATTTTTCAATTTGATGAATGTTTTCTCATGTAATTTCATTACTTAGAAAACAAACTTGTTGATGTGTTAGCTAATTTTTCTTTTCTTGTCGATCCTATTTTTCTTAAATAAAATTTATCATACTCGGGCAAGATCATCACTCTCATAAACACACAACGTATTAGCATAGTTAACTTAGAAGAATATGAACAATTTCATGATATTATGCAATACTTACAAATTAGAGAAATTCATGAAAATCAATATTATTCACAAAAGAATAACCTCCATAAACATAAACCATTTTTGTATCATTGATCCTATTATTTTATGTCCTATTTCTACATTAGGTATTCTTCTATGGTGTCTAAGTCATGATAAATAATAAAGTATCCTAGAGCAAGTTCATTCAGGTATATGTGGTGGTCACTTAGGCTCATGGTGTTTTGTAGCTCATGTCATTCCACTATATTACTAGTGTCCTACGTTTTCTAGGGACACACATACGATAGTTAAATTGTGTAATACATGTCAACATCATGCTCTGCTTATTTATGTACCATCTCAAAAGCTTAGAAGTTCTAAAATTACATGGTCCCTTCAAAAGTGGGGGTTGGATCTCATAGGTTCTATCAATCATCCATCTTCCTATAGTTATCAATTCATTTTCATAGCTAATGAATATTTTATGAAGTGGTTTGAATGTATTACTTTAATATCTACAAATTCTAAATATATTTATCATTTTATTTTGAATAATATAATCAGTTTCTTTAATATCCATATTTGTATTGTCACTAATAGTGAACCTTAATTTAAGGGCAAATAACTCATCAAATTCTATGAGCAATACCAAATCACCTAGTCATTATCACCTCCCTACTACCCACAATCCAATGGTCAAGTTAAGTTAACTAATAAATCCATTATAAATTGCTCAAAAAAATGATTGGCAAATCCCAATGCAATTAGCATACCTAGTTATCCCATGCACTTTGGGCCTACTATACTACCTTTCATAATGCAACTATCTAAACTTCATTCATGCTCACCTATGGGTTATAAGCTATGTTTTTTGTGGAGTTGGGCATGCCTTCTGTTCATGTGACCATGAATAATTGGTTATTAGATGAGAAGAATGATAACATGCATTGTGTTGAGTTAGACACACTTGAAGAAAATCATAAGCAAGAAATAATCAACATCCAAAATTATCAAGAAGTCATGTGCCATTACCATGACAATGAAACAAAGAAGTTTGAGATGTCTACATACACAACCTCCTTTGAATTTTTTCTTTCCATGAAGTTGCAAAAAAATGTGGGACAATAAAATGAACAACAATAATCAAAAGATTTGTAGTGTTTAACATACCTTACCCATCATTGCTATAGTTAACAATTACTTCTATTGTCAAATTTGACTAACATCAATAACGATTTTCCACTTGGTGCACTCTATGTGTGTATGGCTTGCTACGGGCTTGGTTGAAATGTGTCATTTTCATGAATGCCTTGTTTCTATTTTCACATTTTACATGCGATTTAAGTTGATGTAGATCATAGTCAACTCACAATTTAACTTTGACACCTATGTTGCACAATAAATACTGTGAACCATAATCATGCATGAAAGTGTGAGGATCATGCATGAAGCAGCAACCTCATAGTTGGAAAAAGAAATATGTTTTTCACATAGGATGTTGCGATGCATAGGTTTTTTGGATACTATGATTAGTAGGTACTCGCAACCTGAAGAATATTAATGGGATTGCCTATGTTTTGCACAAGTCTCATAGTTTTCCAGTGTAAACTACAATGTTACAAATTGCATGAGCTCACATTAGTAAGAAAAAAATTATGGTTTAAGTTAACAGCTTCATGTCGGTAGCATGTAGTCACAGATAGAAATTGCAATCATCATCCAAAATGTGGATATTACTAATGCGCATGGTTGTTATTCGCAACAACCTTGTAGTTTGCCAAAAAAATTTGTGTATAAAATTGGAAAAATAGATAGAAAAAATTTTCAATATTTATATTAGTTTCAATTACTATTGATATTTTCAAAAAATTATAGATAAAAGAATACAACAAAACAAAATTTTTAGCATCTATGAAAATAATTTTATACTATGCACAATACAAAAGTCAACCAATGACATAAACTTCTCTCCATCATGCAACCCGGGGATTCGACTACTGCATATTTGATTATGAGGATGATGAGTTTCAGTAACAACCTTGACTATCTTCATTGCATTCTACAAGTTAAAAAGTAACAAATGTTACATTCTTACAATTATTAATCATAAATTACATTTTCAAATATATGTCAGTGGACCTAGAATGTTTCTCTACCTTTTATAAATAGTTTTCTATGACATTTTGGATTAGACAAAATTTGGTATTAACTTTTAGTAGGCTTATCCCAACTTGAAAATCTTTTGATACTTGAACAACCATTTTAATTTACTAAAAAAAAACTTAGAATGAATCTACTCAACATATTTTTCAAGTTCAAGAATACTCTCTTTATCTATGAACATCTTCTTTGCAAAATTTTTTGAATGCCTTTTTTATTTCTGTTATTTTTTCTATCATGATTTCATTTGCATTGTCCGTGAATGTTTTGAATTGCTCATCTAATTTCTAAACATCTATTTTATTTTTCTCATGTTGAGATATTGTTGTACTCTATACCACTTTGATATTTGATTTCTTGGTGGTTGATTCAATTGCCTCTGTTTTCATCCCTAACTATGATGCCTCTTCATGACTTGGAAATTCATTAGGCATAAATGAGTTTAGCTTGAAAGATAGTCTTGAATCAAAATAATAATCTTTGAAGAAGACCTTATATGCACTCATATATCCTTTGACTAATATCAAAACTTTCATTAAATTCTTGGCAAAATAACCAAGGCTAGACCATCTACACTCACATAAAATACTAAATGAAAACACCTTAGACACCTTATATTAGGTATCATGTTTCAAAGAAAAAAACTTTGCACAAGATATTCATCTTCTTTATCCAGTACTTGTTTGCAATCATCATCATGGATTTCAATTGCCTTTTCCCATGATTTCTTATTCATTTCTTCATCCTTTCTATTTATTAGATATCTTTCAGTTTAAGTATACCATTATTCTAGTAATATCACTATACCTTTATCAAAGTCCATATAAGTCAATCAACACGATGATGTTTCTTGTTTTTGGTATCTCTTAAGAATTTTCCTTTTAAAAATCCATGATAGGACTCCACAACATTGTTTGCGTGTTGTTGAGCATGAGGAATATCATGATAAACTTTTGCCCACATCCCTGAGAAACGAACCTTTGAGTCCTCTAAAAACCAAAATAAAAAAAGAAAAAGAAAAATGCAATCTAACTATATTAAACTGCAATGTATATGTACTTATGAAATTTGTCTTCATTTATCCATTGGCTCTTTAGGTAACTAATGAAGTGAACATTCTGTTGATGCTCATTGCCAAACTTGTTAATTTCCACAACTACATCATTAGTCGTTTTGCATTCATTCATAATATAATTCAGATGTGATCCCATAGCCTTTCTTGTTATAGAATCTGTAACCTTTGTTGCCAAGTTCTTTCTCCATGCCCCCCATACATGAAAAATGCATAGAAAAATATGACAACCAAATATAGACCTAAATATTTTAGATGAAGTTTCACATTCAATTCTAATATCTCCATGTTTTGAGATAAGCTTTAAAATAACAAACTAAATTTCAATTTTATAATTATTACCTTATAGCATTCATTTCAGCTTTTGAATCATCTATCATGAATGCATTTACTATCCATTATGGCTCTTGGGACCTGCATCTTCTCATCAATTTAGATAACCAAGTTGTTACATCCCTCTCTATAATCCTAGAGGAGATCACCCATGCTATAAGTAGTCCATTGTAGTATGAATCAAAACCCATGACTATGTGAAGATTGAGCTATATATAAAAATACCATTTTTATTAGATAAATGAGCTAATTTCAATAAAAAAGATTCTTAATACATGGTTTATTTAAAATACCCCAAATATTTACTTACTCCATATTTGTTGGTATTGAAGGTTGAATCCATGGAAAGTATGTTGTTTTGATGTAGACCAATAATTGTTTTTAGCATCCATGGAAATTATAACCTAAAGATTGTTGGGATAGACTATTTGATGTTCTCCTCTTGATAGTAAAATAAGAAATCTATGGTGCTTTGGTACCATAACCTTATGCTAATTTTATTAGGCTCACATTTTTTGTATTATGGTGTAACATCTTTGCAAATATTGTAAGTGTCATTTTTTAGAAGAAACATGTCCCTCTTCAAAGAAACCTTGAATTCTTTCCCTTAATTGAATAAATCCTTAATATATCTCTCATAAATCATATCTACTAGAAATCCTTGGTTCCATAATGACACTGTATTCTGATGTATCTCAGGGAAAATATATATGGACACAACATCTCTTCTATCTAACATGGAACCAAGAAAGCCATGGCAGTATGCTTTTGATGTGTCAACATAATTCATTTCTTTATATATAATGCATGCAACATGCTCAGTTCCACGCATAATGCATATGATGAAATTACATTGGCAACTAGTCTTTCTACCAGTCCTATTTCTTTTTCTTCCTTTCCTAGGTGACACCCTTACAGTAACATTTGGGTCATATGAATAATGATAACTAATTCATGTACATACATGGACACTAGGTAGGACTTCAAAAATATGCAATACATAAAATATATAATAAACATCATTGAGGACTTTAGAAATTAAAGAAAACCTACCTTGTATGACAAGTGTAGTGGTTTTCTTAGGAGTGAGTTTCCTTTTCCCATTTTTGTTGATTTTTCTTCCTATGGAAAAATTCACATGGAAACATTGCATTTCTTAGTTAACCTACAATAAAATTGTCCACTCTTTCTCTATATATCTAAGCAAAGGCATTGTCATAGAAATAGGACCATCTTATTTCATTTTGTGAAAAAGGGCCATTTATTGGGTCTTGTATTTCTTATTGCCATGTTGTTTCCCAAAAACAAACATGCTCTTGCTATCCTTGCATCTAAACAAAAATGATTTTTGGAGGCTAACTCAAAAAATAATTTCACATTCTACAAACATTGAAAATGTTAAAGGCATCTTACAAATTAAAATCAACCTCCATACACACCTTTTAAATCACTAAACTTTCTTTCTATACTTTTGTTCATTCATTGAATGTATAACCTTCTTTCTCTACTTCTATTCGTTTGCTATATGTATACCTTTTTTTCAGTGGGTACAAGCCGATGTGCATAACATTTTCTCACATACTCTTTAAAAACTACATCTCTTATCTATCTAGTAATGGACTACAAAAGTAACCTTGTTTTCGTACATCTGTAGTTACTTGGAAACCACTACTTCTAGTCATCGAACATGCTTTACATAGACTGCGATGGGGTACGTCTTGTAGAAAGTGCATAGGCACCTCCGAAAGTTCAAAGTCAACTGGTAGGGGGCATTCACTTGTGCATTGAGGATTATGGATGATCAGAAGACTTCCAACATAGATTTACAATGCACTATGAGGGGCTGCTAGTAGCAATTAACTTGTAGTGGACCCTAGAAGTCACCCTGCTTTTGTTGATCACAAGTTACTTGGAAACCATTACTTCCAGTCATTAGATGTGCTTCTAGTGGGATATTTACACAAACCATGAGAGGGTGCATCCCACAACAAGCACGTAGGCACCTCCAAAAGTTCTAAGTCAGTTGGTAGAGGGCATTCACATGTGCATCGATGGTTCTGAATGACTAAAAGACTTCTAACATGGATTTACAATGCACTATGAGGGGTTGTGAGTAGTAGTAAACTCATAGTGGACCCTGGAAATCACCTTACTTTTGTTGATCACTAGTTACTTGAAAAATATTGCTTCGAGTCATTGGATGCACTTCTAGTTGGATATTTACATAGACTGTGAGGGGATGCATCCTGTAGCAAGTGTGTAGGCGCCTCTAGAAGTTCTAAGTCAACTAGTAGTGAGCATTTACATGTGCATCAAGGATTCTAGATGACAAGAAGAATTCTAGCATAGATTTACAATGCATTGCAAGGGGTTGCCAGTAGTAGTCAACTTGGAGTGGGCTTTGAAAGTTATCATGTTTCCATTGATCGCTAATTACTTGGAAACCACTACTTCTAGCCATTAGACAAACTTCTTGTGGGATATTTACATAGATTATGAGGGTGTGTGTCCCATAGAAAGTGCACAAGCACCTCTGGAAGTTCTATGTCCAATAGTAGTAGGCATTCCCACATGCATTGAGGATTTTGAATGGCTAGAAGACTTCTAGCATAAATTTACAATGCACTACAAGGGGTTGTCAATAGCAGTCAACTCACAGTGGGCTATAGAAGTCAACTTGCTTCCATTAATTGTTAGTTACTTGGAAACCATTGCTGCCAATTGTCAGATGTGCTTTCAAATGGATATTTACATAGATTATAAGGGGGTACATCCTATAGCAAGTGCACAAGCATCTCTAAAAGGCCTAAGTCAATTGGTAGTAGGCATTCACACTTGCATTGAGGATTTTAGATGACTAGAAGAATTCCAACATAGATTCACAATGTAGTATGAGGTGCTGCCAGTAGCAGTCAACTCATAGTGGGCACTGGAAGTTAACTTGCTTCTATTCATCACTAGTGACTTGGAACCCACTACTTCTTGTTATTAGATGCACTTATAGTGGGATATTTATAGAGACTACAAGGGGGTGCATGCTGCAACAAGCACACAAGCACCTCTAGAAGTTTGAAGTCAATCAGTAGAGGGCATTCACATATGCATCGATGATTCCAAATGATCGAAAGACTTCCAACACAGATTTATAATGCACTGCAAGGGGTTTCTAGTAGTAGTTAACTTTCAGTGGGTCCTAAAATTTATCCTACTTTCATTGATCATCAATTACTTTAAAACCATTGCTTCCAGTAGTAAAACATGCTTCTAGTGGCATATTTACATAGACTGCAAGGGGGTATGTCCCACAGTAAGTGCGCAGGCACCTCTAAAAGTTCTAAGTTATCAGGTAGCATGCATTGACACATGCATCGAGGATTCTACATGATCAAAATAATTTCAACATAGATTTACAACATACTGTGAGGGGCTACTAGTAGTAGTCAACTCACAATGGGCCTTAAAAGTCAACCTACTTCTATTGATCACTAGTTAGTTCAAAATCTCTACTTCTAGTCATCAGACGTGCTTCTAGTGGTATATTTACATAGACTATGAGGAAGTGCATCCCATAAAAAGTGCATAGGAATCTCCAGAAGGCCTAGGCATTTACACTTCAATCAAAGATTTTGAATGAATAGAAGACTTCCAACACAAATTTACAATGCAATGCGAGGCACTGCCAATAGCCATTAACTCGCAATGGGCACCAGAAGTTAACCTGCTTTTGTTGATTGCCAGTTACTTGGAAACAACTACTTCCAGTCATTGGATGTACTTCTAGTGGGATAATGCATAGACTATGAGTGTGTGCATTCCACAATAAGTGTGTAGGCATCTTTGGAAGGCCAAAGTTAACTAGTCACAAGCATTCACATGTGTATCAAGGATTTTGGATGACTAGAAGACTTCTAGCATAGATTTACAACACACTTCGAGGTCCTGCTAGTAGCAATCAACTAGCAATTGGCATTGAAAGTTAACCTACTTTTGTTGATCATCAATTACTTTGAAACCATTGCTTCTAGTTTTCAAACATGCTTCTAGTGGGATATTTACATAGAGTTTGAGGGGGTGCATCCCGCAACAAGTTCATAGATGTCTCTAGGCCTAAGTCAACTAGTAGTAGGTATTCACACTTCCACTGAGGATTCTAGATGACCAAAAGACTTCTAGCATAGATTTACAATGTAGTGCATGGTGCTTCCAGCAGTAGTCAACTTAGAGTGGGCACGAGAAGTCAACCTACTTCCATTGATTACTAGTTACTTGGAAACCACTACTTCTAGTCATTGGATTCCCTTCTAATGGGATATTTACACAAATTGTGAGGGGGGTGCATCTCACAACAATCATGGAGGTGCTTCCAAAAATCCTAATTGAACCATGAGCGAGAAGACTAGAAGACTAGAAGACTTCAGATAACTACAGGACTAGAACACTTGCATCAAGGATTTCAGATGACTAGAAGACTTCCATCACATATTTACAATGCAGTTCAAGTAGGTGTATCCAACATCATGCTAGCAGTTACTTCCAAAAGTCTTAATGCAACCAATTGCATGCATTCACACTTGCATTAAGGGTTCCAAATGATAGGAAGGACTCTAGCACAAATTTTCAATGGACTATGAGGAACTACCAATACCAGTCTACTTGTAGTCTACCCACAAGTTGTTACACTTCCATTGATCACCAATTACTTGGAATGCACTACTTCTAGTCTACGAACATGCTACTAGTAGGATTTTTATGCATACTATAGGTAGGCATCCACCAGCATGCTTGTACTCACTTCTAGAAGGCCTGATGCAACTAATAGTGTGCATTCACACTTGTATCGATCCTTTCAAATGATCAGAAGACTTCTAGCACAGATTTACAACACACTATGAGGGACTACCACTTGTAGTCTCTTCATAGATGCTGCAAAAAGGGTTTAACTTCTGATGTTCTACATTGTAGTTTAAATTAGCACTTTTGATCATTTGAGGTTCTTCTGGTGAGCTTTTAATAGAGACTATAAGTGGATGCATTTCATAGGATTTTCCATAGCTTGAATTTTACGATATGCTGTGATGAACTGTGGGTAGGTTTATTGTCATAGTGTTATTTACAAATAACTATGGATCACATTTCTCCATGTCCATACATATATGATTGAACAAACATTATGCATTCCCATCATTTCTTTATTCAAACTAATCATAGTTTCAGCATTGCATACATGGGCTACCAACCTTATCATAGATTTCTTTACATCCTAAGGAAAATAGGCATAACCATGTTTGTTGAAACCCTCAAGATCCATGAAACTTTTTAAACACATGATAGCTATTTATTACATTATTTGAGAAATATTACACAATAGCTTAATTTTCTAGTAAAAAAATTTTAGTTACATTGCATTTCTACCAAGATGTTTAATGCAATTCACATCATGAGGATGAAACTCTTCATCTCCAAAGTTAGGGCTGTTGAAAACAGTTTACAACACAATGCCATTCCATCCCATTCAAATTTTGTAAGTGCACATGAAACTTTTTTAGGGATCTTAAATTATTATTAATTTTTATCATGTATAATAAGAATGAAACTCCTTTTAATATTTCTCCAAATTAATTCTCACCCATCATGGACCCTTTATGAAGGTACTATTAGTTTCCAAAGTTTACAATTTTTATCATTTTTAAGACATTCACTCTTCATTAATTGTAAATGAATTTCTATCCTAAAAATCAATGGAAATGACTTGTTACATTATCATACTTCGAATCAGTCAAACAAAATATCCTACACTATATTGCTTAAAGCCTTAAACCATATGATTCCTCCTTTAGAGAGAGGAGAAATGTAGATAATTTGTAAATCATGCATTTTAAAATGTAAGAGATTAAAAGTTCTTTGAATCCTTTTAGCCACAATACAGTTTTTGCTAGAACAACAAAAAATATCCTTACCTTGTATGAAATACAATTGTACATGATGTTGTTGTGCATTTGTTTTTTTTTTTAAATTCCAATAGTACTACTTTGTGTGCAAATAATGTAACCAAGCCAAAGAAATCATGTAAGCTGAAAACAAAAGGAAAAAAACTACCTCATTGTGGTTGGAAAAAGGGCAAACTGAACTAGAGAATGCAGATATTAGGGGGAGGAAGAACAATTGAAATAGTAAGAGTTTTTCATGTACTGAATGTAATCTATAATGCATTCAACATAATTTGAATCATGATAAAATGTAAGTCATGAACAACAAAGAGTAACAATCTCACTTCCAGTAGTAGTTGTAGAAACAATAGCCAATTTTTTCTTCTTCCAAGAAAAAGTTGAAGAAGATGATGATGGTAATGATGGTGACTTTTTTCACATAAGAAAAACATTTCTCATTCTTGTAAATGCTTTTCTCACTCTTTTCACGACAATGCTAATATCCATCATAACTTTGAAAAAAAAAACTAGTAACCCTAAACACAGAAAGAAAATGTTGTGTGTCTTCTAGTATGAGTAAGAGATTGCAGGTCTTCTATTGTTGAGTGAAATAGAGTAAACTGTAATAGATTCATTTAGTATATACTAGGGAGCCAATAGTCAAGTAGAAGAATTCCCAAACAATGTGACATATAGGAAGCCATTCAAGTTATTCATCATCTAAATATAGAAAACTCATGATTTGAGCTTTCTTGTAATCCTCAAATCTCAATTTCTAGGCACTTTGAAAATTTAACATGATTGGCCTTTCAAAATTAATTAACTACAATTGATTTGAAATTTTTTTGCAAAATGGGAAGATAGACCATGATTCTAGAAATTTTAATAATGCAAACTTAAATTGGCTAGGGTTCTCCTTCTTCATGCCCATCCTTTGACTTATTCTCTATGTTGCTATAGCTGCTAATATTAGAGTAACTTCCTAAATTTTAGTAGCTTCACCTTCATCTTGCATCAAGATGAATAGCTGCAATGGAGTGATATGAAGGGGAACATTGTGTTTTCATCTAATCAATCAAATCCTAGGATACTACTCAAAACTCTTATGAGGTTGGGCATCCAGGGGCTTAATGATGAATACATTGTGGAAGATTATGACTATCGGGATTATCATCCCACTGAGGCATAAGGCAAAAGATATTAGCAATAAGAGAGGCATTATGAAGCATCAAAGGAGAAATGATTCAATAACCCCTTATTCTTACTGGGTTAAAAAGAAAGATAAATTTCCATCTCTAGGGTTCTCAATTCATTGATTCTCCTCCCCTTTGCTTTGATGAGGGGGCCTTGAACTAGAATTTATAGTCCACTCTAAATAATCTTGATTTGGGCAAGAATGTGTCCCATGACCATTGTAGATTCAAAGGTGAGAGTCAAGGTAGGAACATGGACAAGCATGATGATCATTATTGTAACTAAAAAAGTGGGGGTAATAGGCATTATGTTGGTGCTAGCTCTCCTTCCTCTTCACCTTTAACATCCTCATCTTCTTCCTCCTCTATCTTTGACTAAAGTTGCAAAGGATGTGACTATGATGGAGGTGATTGATGGGATAGAGATGATCTTAGGACCCGCTAGACTAGTAGAGACCATGGACATGGAAAATTAAGGGAGGCTCGCCACCATGAAATAAGGGATAGTAGAGGACATCATGGGAATCATGACCATCATAGAGGCTATGACAATCATGAGCCTTTGCTTGCAACTAGACATATGCTAAATATTGTGGAGGCTATGAGAATCTCAACAAGGCATTTGAAAGATAGTAAAATCAAATAGTTGAATATGAACAATATCCCCAAGTTTAAAAGGGGATATAATTCAAATCCAAAAAATCATCTTCAAGCCTTTCACAATGCCTATACCTTGTAAAATGTTGAAAACGAATGAAAAAAATTAAATTTGTTTCCTAGGATGTTGATTAAGGGAGTTGAATGTTGGTATTAGTCCTTAGAATCAGAATCAATTAGATGATGGAGTACAATGCTTAAGCTCTTCAACAACAAGTAGCAAACATACTCCTAAGTGTAGAATCTAAGAAAGTAGATCCAAGGGTGGAGACAAGGAACACATGAATCCTGGTATGTAGCCATGACCAAATATTGCTCTCTTTTGTCATGGTGCCTAGGCCATGGCTTTTCTCAAAGGTAATAGCTTTGCCATATCATAGATGGGCTCCATATAGAAGTGAGGAGAACTCTTAGGATCTTTGCCCAAGGGAGACTTTTAGAGCTTAGAGCCCATCAAATCAAAAGGCTAATTGAGTAGGTGGCCAAAGAAGAAGATGAATTGTAGAAAAGAGAAAGTATAGAGAAGTACAATTAGAACCCTTCCATCCAAAAAAGGAAAGTCTTGTTCTATGACAACAAGAAGGAGGCAAAACTTAATGAAGTGGTGCAACATAACATCTTGTGATTCAAAAATATATTTTTAAAATATCAACCAATGTAGATAAAATGTGGGATTCTTTGAATGAAAAATTCCAAACTAATCTTAAAATTACTGAAGCATCCATAGAGCAAGGTATGTTTGTGACCAAAGGAAAATGAAGGAAGCCGATCATGCACACCAAAGCATAAAGGGAAAAGCTACTACCATAGAGGAGGTTGTGGACTCTAGGAGATATGATGATAATGGGTGTGAAATTTGCCACTATAAGTATCCCAAGGGATGTTTCCCCATTGTGTCACACTCATAGGAGTCTACAATGTATGCACTAAATCCTATATTGTCAAGAAGATAAACACTGAAGAGATTTCCTTATTCTCAAGGCAACTATAGGCAATTCCACCAATATCAATCTTACTATCCAAGTGGAGCTCTACCCCAACCTCATGAGTAGTACTAGTAGTGGCAATACCTACAATCATCGAGGATGATATCACCAAGATAGAGGTACCCTTATTAGTAGCCAAATTCCTATGGGTACTACATTCAACAAAAAATTTCTTCATGAGACTCTTCTAGTCATGCATCTTTTCAACATCATTACTACCCTCCTAAATATTATAAAACTCAATCTCCAAGAGGGAAATCCCCATTTTCATTCTACCCTCCTCATCCTTCTACACTTGTACCTCCACCCTCAACTCAACTGCCACCCACTTTATTCATGCAAGATCAAATTCCTACCTAGCCATAGCAAAGAAATGCCACAAGGGTTGTTAACTTATAGCTATCTCCTCAGCCAAGTGGGTTGGAGAACAAAGTGTAAACAAGATGTTTCCTCTTAACTAACAGTCCTTCAAAGTCCTCACATACACCTATGGCCAATGATCCTACTTCTTTCTCATCCTTTCTCCATTATTCAAGAACCCTTAAAACCAAACACCTCCCAAGGTATATATCGTGATGTTAACCCATGTTTTCATGAATGAGATTAAGGCTAGCCACCTTCCTAGGAAAAGATCTGATCTTGGGAGTCTCCTCATTTATTTGCAAATAGTTAGGAATGAGCCTTGCAAGGATCTTTTGGACTCAAGTTTTGGTGTGAATTTGATTTTCCATGAAATGTACAAAGCCTAGAACTTGCCCCCACTTAGAAGAAAAACATTCATATTAAGTTGGTAGATTTTTCCATCACTGTCCATTTGGAACTAGTGGAGGACATTATGACCATTGTCTGTATATGGTCCTATCCTACTAGCTTCTTGGTGATTCATGTTGATAACTACAAGGGGGACTTCCTAATCATCATGGGAAGGGCTTAGTTGAGCATCATTGATGAAAAGTTGGAAATCAAAGACTTTTCTTTGGAAATTTATAGGAAAATGAATTTGAAAAGATAGAGAGGAAGTGCATTTCATGCATCACGTACAGTGACACAGGGTGTACTTATGTGTAGAAATTATGGTCTATAAAAAGCACATCTAGCACAACATCCAAATAGTATGCCAATGTGATAGAAATTTAAAGGTACCTATATGTAGCAATCACAAACCAAGAGGGCATCTAGTGGTTGATAGCTAATCCTAATAGTAACTCAATAATATGCATGGAATCAACTAAGAACCTGATGAGTGCCTACATTGAAGGCATGAATGAACTAGAGCAAGTTCATCATCAACTCTCTAATGACGAACCCAATGAAATCGACTAGAAATAGTTGGAGAGCCATAAAAGCTTTAAACAAGAGCCCCTTTAGCTAAAACCTTTACTAGCTAGAATAGAATATGTATTTCTAAATAATGGAAAGTTGATTATCATCAATGCCAACCTTGCTCCTATGCATAAAAAGAAGTTGTTAAAGTTGATCAATAAATGGCCAACAACCTTTGCTTGGTTGTATCCTGAACTCACTAAAATCAATCCTAGGATATGTTAGCACTACATCTACATAGATCCTTCCATTAACCTAAAGAGATAACTACAATGGCAATTGAACCCAAACTCAAGTAGATCATGAAGAAAGAGATTGAACAACTCCTTAAGGTAGGGTTTATTTATCCCATTGTAGATAGTCAGTGGATTAGCCAACTTGTGATAGTGCCAAAAAAAGGTGTAAAATGGAGGATTTGTATCAATTTCAAGTTGTTGAACATGGTAACTTAAAAAGCTCATTTCCATTATCATTTGTGAATTAGATTTTGGACACCATTTCTAGGCATTACTACGATATCTTTTTAGATGGTTATAATGGCTATAACCAAATTCAAATTGCATTAGAGGATTAAGATAAAACAACATTCATAAGTCCCTCAAGGACTTTTTCATATAGAAAGATGTTTTTTGGCATGTGCAATGTCCCTTATACATTCCAACTTATTGTCCTTAGAATCTTACAATAGCATATTGGTAGCTGGGTGGAAGTTTTCGTGGATAACTTTTCCACCTATGTGACTACTTTTGAGTAAGCCTTGGAATGGCTTGAGCAAGTACTGAAAATATATGTGGAGATAAACCTTAGGTTCAATTGGTAGAAAAGTGACCTGATGGTCTAGGGAGGCATTATTTTGGAGCATAGAATTTCTGAAAAAGAAATCAAGGTGGATCCTAAAAAACTAATGGTCATCCAAGGAATTACTAGATAGCTAGAAATAGTCAAAGATGTGAGGTCATTTCTTGGAAACACTAGCTACTACTAACAATTCATTGAAAATTTCTCTAAGATCACTAAATAATTTATGGAACTAAGAAAGAAGAATGCTTTCTTTGTCTAGACCAAGAAATGTAGGCATGCATTCCAACATTTTAAGTAGAATCTACCTTTCCACATCATGATGGATGCATCAAATTATGCCTTGGGAGTTGTGCTCATGTAATTGGATGATCAAAAATTTCCTTATTACATCCACTATGCAAGCAAAAGCATTATGGATGCATAGCTGAACTACATGACAACAAAGAAAGAATTGATGGTGGTGGTGTTTACCTTGGAGAAATTCAAGCACTTTGTGCTTGGGTATAAGGTGTTTGTACACACAGACCACAATGCAATCTGGTTCCTCATGAGAAAACCAATGGCAAGCCCTCATCTCATATAGTAGCTAATGATCTTATAGGAATTTGATCTTATAATGGTAGTTTAAAAGGGAACCAAGAACGTGGTTGCTAATCACTTGTCTTAGTTGTGATGGAATAAAAAAGAGGAGAGCCCACTATTAGGTTAGTTTCCTAATGAACTCCTCTTTGTTGAGGCTATAACCTAACAAATACCCAATGAATCTAAATGGTATGATCACATTCCAACCTATCTTCCAACTTAAGAGATGACACAAAGGTGGGACCATAGGAAGAAATAACAGTTTCTTCACCATGAAAAATGCCTCATGAAGATCAACAGATACCTTTATAAGGTGTGCACTGATGGCCTAGTTCACTGGAATGTTCTTGATGCTAATTAATTGCACATTCTCTAAGATGCTCATGAGGGTACTCGTGGGTGCCACTATGTTGGGATAGGCACAACCATTAAGATTCTCATGGAAGGATATTATTGACCAACACTCTTTAGGAACATTCACCAATTTGTTCATTCATGTGAACAATGGCAATATGAAGGACCTTAGTAGTGAATCCAACCACTAAAACCCTTCAACATTTGGAGCATTTACATCATGGATCCTATCATATCCATGTGAAATGGAAAGACGTACATCAGTCATTGTTGACTATTGTATGCAATGGGAAGCAGCTATAGCTATCACTGATTGCACATCTTCTACAGCTACTTGTTTTGTACAAAAAATGTTGTAAATAAGTTTGGTATGCCACAGTGCACTTATTTCTAATAATGGAACTTACTTTACAGACACTACATTTCGAAAGCTCATGCAACACTTGGAAGTTGAACATAAATTAACAACACCCTACCATCCCCAAGACAACAGTTAAACAAAGGTTACAAATAGGAAAATCACAAAGATACTAATAAGAATTGTTAGTAAATATAGGAAGGACTAGAGCACATAACTCAATGATGCCCTTTAGGCCTACCACTCCACATGGAAACTTCCTATTGGCTACTCTCCTTATGAGCTTTTGTATGAAAAATTGCTAGTACTTCTAATTTAAGTTGAGCCCCATACACTATCAACAACTTATGACCTTGACCTTCACCTAAGTCTAGAACAAAAGGAAAAATTAATGAACCTCAACTTGCTAGAAGAGAACTAATTAGTAACCATACCATCAAATGAGTTCTACAATGCATTCAACAAGCAATGCCATGACCTTAGAATAAGGATAGGATCATCTACTAGAATCCCACATACGTATGCTAAAGAACCAAGTTCCAAACATTGTGAAAAGGACCTTATGTTATCTATAAAATCTTTCCTTCTTGGACATGTTAATCTACAAACCTTGAAGTCCAAAAAAGAAATTACTAGTTAACATGTAACAAATCAAAACTTCCCATGAGCCTAAAATAGCCATTGACAAGAACACCTCAGCAGATGGATAGGCATGCTCAATTTCTTGGATCTCCTTCTTCCAACTTAGTTTTGGGATAGATGGCCATCCATGTTGATCCATTAAAGTGGCTTCTCAATTTTTACCTTTCTATTTTTACACCTTTTTGTTTTACATCAATTTTTGTTTTACACCATCTTTAGTACATTTTCTCTTTCTTAAATATTTGACAATTTCTACTATATTTTACTTTACTTGATTTGAGTTTTCTAATGGTTTATTTTTTTCATCATTACTATGATGACTAAGTTCAATTGTATCTATGAATTAATGGTAGTAGTGAGTACATGTCATCCACCCACCCATAAACTCTATGATGTTCATTGTTTTAAAAATATGAGGTTCGTTTCTTAATGAAGCTTTTAACAAACTTGTCACCTTGGTAGTTTCCAAACATGGAAAGGTTTAAATGGATAGACAAGGATGTGCCATCAAGGGGATTTTATGCTCTCTGTACTTCCTACCCTCTTGGATGCATTAGTGTTTTCATGGATTTCTCACCATTTCACTGTCAACCAATAACAAAAATCTAAAAGTCTTTTCATGGTGTGGTTCACATCAAAAACATAAAAATATAAAACATAAAAAATGATGGGAATTCAAAGAACACCTCTTAGATGAAATAATGAGCTACAAGCACTAGCTATGTGACTAGAAAGACATGTTACCCATGCCTAAAGAACCCCTCTAACTAAGGTCCATCTCACTTCTTGCTTCCCTTTTCTTCTCTTTTAGGAATCGTGATTAATTTATGGAGATGCTCTTATGTCTTAAGGGTTTGGACTAGTCTTAGAGTGTTGATGCAAAGTCATTGAAAATTATTGATTTTGATTCAAACTAAGGATGGTTGTTATCAAATCATATTAATCACAATATCCACAAGGAACGTTAAGTGACCACAATACAAGACTCCATTCCACTCTCTTTCATCCACCTGTGATTCCCATAAATCACCTCACTACTGATTTTTCATGTTTTCTTCAATGTCTTAGTTTGATGTGTTGAAATTATTAGGTAGATTCTTATAGGATTTAGTCCTTAGCTTACCACAATCATTAATACTCCATGGGATACATATACTCCTTAATTTGAAGACTTATAAAGGTATTAAAGGCATGAGCCTACTATAGAGAGGATCCATTTGCATACCTCTTGGTTTGGCTAGTTAAGTTCATTATCCTTGGACATTTTTTCATTCAAATAATTCATTCTCCATGTTGATTGTATCCAGTTTTTCACTTCTTTTCAAGTTTCTCCAATCATTCTTCTAATAAAAACTCCTTTTCTGTAAAATTTCTAGCCCTCTTTAAGCAATTATTCATGTTGATGGCCCTTTTGGATCTCTATGGGCTATAATTTCATGCAATTTTTTTTAATTTTATGCTAATTTTTAAAGTGAGAATTTTTTTCTTTGGCTGCATCAGTGGGATCCCATCAATATAGGCCGTTACATTGATGCAACCTTGTATACGAGATTCCATCGATGTAGCCATAAAAATCTATAAATACTTCATAACTCTTTAAGAATTTTTGCCATTTTCTTCAAATGTAATTATAGTTTTTGAAATTTTTTAGAGCCTAGAACCTTCCAAAGCTCATAACTTTCAAACATCTTGATTGATTCACCTCATTCTTCATTCTTGTAGCTACTGAAGGTAAGCTCTATGTTATGGGGGCCACAAACCTTAGGTTTCTGACAAAAAAGTTTCAAACATTTTCTAAATTCCAAAAGATTTAACCAATAAAATAACATTAAAATCACTAATTTATGAAATTTCTTGCTAAAAAAAACTTTAGATCTTTCCTAAAATTTACACTAGAAGATGTCAAAGCACAACTCTAGACTTCTCCCATGTGGCCCATTCTCACTTCCAACAGGGAATGGTACATGGGGGAAACATACCTCTTCTAGAATAATAGGTAGGGTGATGCCATAGTGAAGATCAAGGATATGAAATTCATTTCTAAGGCCCTTAGATTACTAGAAATTGGGGAAACCTTGGTAGAAATATCAACACAACTAGACTTTGAGTCAAAAAGGAGTGGACCATATGGTGCTACAATAGGGATTGTAAGGATTATGATGCACTTACCATGGTAGAGTGTACATACTTTAAAATGGTAGCCTACTATCTCAATACAATGGTGAGGCCCAACAAGATCATTTCCTTCTCTACCCATGCATGTGTTGCTCTAAGCAAAACATTTCCTAACAATCTTCCACAACTCATCTATTTGAGATAGATAAGTGATTCAAAGAATATGAACATGGAAGGAAGGCACTCCCCTTCTCATGTATCATCTTGAAACTATGTAGAAGGGGAGAAATATCCTAGTACTCCAATGATACCATCAAACATGCTCCTTCTGCATCTTGAGTGAAAATGATGAAGGACAAGGTCCCTACTAAGGAAATCAAAGAGGAGTAGCCACCATCACAACCCACTCATGAACAAACAATGCTAGAACCCCATGCTACCATTGAGTGCATGTGTAAACTTCATGAGCAACTCTTGTTGAAATAGTAGGTAGGATTGAGTGGTGGTAAACCCTTTGTTTATAGATGAGCATTAAGTCATCTCAACGAAGTAGCATCATCCATCAACAAGATGGAGAGTTCAGTGCCAATGTTTTCTACCCAGAAAATGCAAGTGCTAGCAAGATCAAATCTTAGTTCCCAAGAGGTAATAGTGTCTCTCTATTAACAAAAAAAATTCCCAAAAATATTTGGAAACACCTCTATCTTTTTAGTACATTTGGAGAAGGGAAAAGGGGAAACTATTCTAGTGATGTAGTACCAAGGATAAGAAATAATAATAGAGGTGATTACTAATAGAGTGGCTGATGCACTCAATTCCCTTGTGGCATCTGTACCAAATGTTGCTGCACATAGATATGTGTAGGTGTTTGTAGGAGCACCAAGTGGGAGATTTAGTGTAGCCTAGCATGAAGATTTATTGGACCAACTGGTAGGAACCAAGCAATCAATTCCAGATATCTTTGATATCCTAGAAACCATTTCAGCAAACCAATTAGAGCTACTTGAGGCTAATGGTAAAGTTCTCATTACCAATGCCCAACTTGAAATTGCCTAAGCCAAGATTCAATGTTTGATTGTGAAAGTTGGAGAAGTTAAAGCCTACCTCACTAACCCCATTGTAATCAGCCAAGTAGTCTTAAGGGATGAGGCTTTTCAATAGCTTTGGTAAAAACTTTAAGAGGTTAAATACATAGAGGAGTCGGTAAGCTTTGACCAGTCTCTGGCTGATGCAACCACCTACAACATTCAGAAGAACTTGTCAAAGGTTTACTAAGAGAACATACGGCTAACCCAAGTAAACCATGATCTATAAAATGTCAAGATGTAGAAAGAATAGATGGTTGAATTCGTTTGATGATAGTAGGAGAAGCTTACTAGAGTAAACACTAAACTAAGAAGGTTGGTAAGAGAAAATCAAAATCTCTTGATGGAGAAGGTACACACCCTTCCTTAGAAGTCTACAATCAAAATCATCACTTGGAAAAATGAGGTCCTAAAATTTGAAAATTTTAAGGAACAAGTTTCCCTATAGAAGGAAATCAACAAAAAACACATCTAAATGATGACGACAAAGATGAATGAGGTCCTTTAGTAGCTCAAGGAAGGAGGTGAGCTGTGACAACCCATATTCAATGGACTAAATGCATACAACAAAGTAGAAACCCTCTTGAAGGACCTATAGAGTAAGGAGATGATGGAGTACATGGAGCTTGCCAACCTTCATTACTCAAACCTTGCAATTCTGACCGTTGGAAGGTCAAGGTCAAAGTTGGAGAAGCAAGTGTCCAACTTATACCTTCTATATACAGCAAAGTCCAAGGAAAAGATTGAGATAACAAATGCCAAACCTGAGGTTCTCAAGGCAAAGTTCACTTAGCAAAGATTAACAGTAGAGAACTTGATCAAGATAATGAATGACTACCAATAGGTACAAAATGCACTCAAAGCATTTAACATTGAACATGAACAGTTCACTACCTAGTTTTTCAACATCAAGGAGTTATTCCCTACATTTTCCTATCCTTGGAATTTCCCATACTAGTCCACATTGGCAATGTTAAATGAACTATGTATCATTCTAGGAGTAAGGAAGAGAAAATGAAAGCATTGTTGGATGCTTTCTATCTTCCACCAGAAGTTGCAGTTGTGGTAGTATAGAAACAATGACTTCCTTAACAACCACATGCACCAAAGGTAGGAGAATGTCCATTGACATATTAGGAACCTCCACCACTTGGGACCATCTAATTTTCTTCCTCATCTTCAAGATGTTACAGGAGTTATGACGTCCATTTTTATCATTGTGTTCAATTTTGTTGTCTTGAATACCAAATTTTTGTAATGATTGTAAATTTGTACACTTGGGCACTTGGTGCTTTGTTTATGTCAGTTGTATATTTGTAGTTAGTGAATAATCCCATACCTTTTCAATTTTTATAAAGAACTTGTTCCTCCTTTTGTTCACTCGAGGATGAGTTTTCATACACTTAGCTCTATGAACTTACATATTATGAAAACTTAAATCAAGGAAACATCATCTTTACATGAAGACAAGGGATTTTATTTCATTAACATATAAAAATATGTAATACATATTAAATAAAGACATCTCACTTTGACCTCATCATTGATAAAAATTGTAACATAAATTCCAATAGGCAATACATGAGTTGAGATATATATGCAACTTTCAAGCAATAGAAAAAATACATTTCTAACTTAAAGTCATGTTTTTCTTATTTCTAAAAAAATATCCTTGCACATATCATAACAAAATAATTTTTAAAACAATATAGATTTATAATAATAAATAATAATAATTATTGAATTTTAAAAAGTTTCATTTATTGGTAAAAGTTCTTGTTGCTCATTAATAGTACCCAATGGTTACAAGTCCCCAACTAATAGATTGATGCAATCTAAAATTATATTTTACATCATTTTCAAGATAAATGACATCATTACATGAAAATTTATAATAGACTCCATTCTACATGGCATCATGCCTCTTGAAAATGTCTTAGCATAATTGAAGTTTAGCTATGAGTGCATCTAAATTATCCATGTGGGTTGGATAGAGATTTAAGTTTAACAAGATCATTGTATCAATATTTATTTAATATAAATCTTAGCTAATGTAAATGTTAAAAGGTAACCTATCAACCACCACATTAGTGCAATTGCCAACCAAAAAGAAGGTGCTTAGTGGTTGATAACAAAACATAAAATCAAATCCAATATGTGCATGAAATTGATAAAAAATTCACAATTTCCTACATGGAAGAAATTGATAAGTTATAATAGTTGAAAAAGATAATTTCCTCACATTGAATGACATTAAGAGGAAGATATTAAATGTGGATGATTAAAGATATAAGAGAGGTCTGAACCAAAACCCTTAGAACTAAAAGCCCTACTAGATATGCTTGAATATGCTTTTCTAAATAATAAAAAAATTAATAATTATGAATGCCAAACTTGATAAATAAAAAATGAGAAAATTATTGGAAGTGGTAAATAAATGGAAAACAACACTTGCATGGTCCTATGACAAAATCACTAAAATTGATCCATGCATCTACAATATTGAATCTATATAGATCCAACTATCAAACCACATGACCAACCTCAAGGAACATTGAACCCAAAGCTTAAGGAAGTTGTAAAGCAAGAGTTAGAAAAACTATTGAAAGTAGGGTTCATCTATCTGATAGTAAAGTGTGAATGGATTAGTCCATTAGTCGTTATACAAAATAAAGGTGGCAAGTGGAGGGTTTGTATTGATTTTATATTATTAAACATGGTGCCATTCAAGGACCATTTTCCTCTGTGATTTGTTGGTCAAGTTCTAGCTACCATAGCAGGACACTAGTATTATAGCTTTCTAGATGGATATAGTGGATACAATAAAATTTTCATTGTGCTAGAAGACCAAGAAAAAACCACATTCACCAGTTCATTAGGGATGTTTGCATACAAGCAAATGCCATTTGACTTGTGTAGTATATCCACTACATTTCAAAGACTTTTTCTCAACATCTTCCAAAAGTAAATTGATAATGAAGCTAAAGTCTTTATGGATAACTTCTCCACATATGGGCTAGGTTTAAATAAGCCTTGGACCATTTAGAGAAATTTTTGAAAAGATGTGTACAAACTAATCTAAAGCTTAAGTGAAAAAAAAAGCCATCTAATGGTTTAAGATAGTATAGTCCTAGGGCACAAATTATTTCACAAAGGAATAGAGGTAGATTGAGAGAAGATAAAAGTCATTTAAAAAATTACTCAAAGGCCAGAAACTATCAAAGATGTGAAATCATTTTTGGACCACACAAGATACTACAGAAGATTCATTGAAAACATTTTAAAAATTGCAAAACCATTGGTAGAATTAACCAGCAGAGATGCATCATTTCTATGGAGAAAGCAAAGTGAGAAAGCATTCGAGACCTTAAGACAAAATTTAATTGGGACACCAATCCTTTAAACTCTAGTTTAGTTAAAACCTTTTCATAGTATGGAAAATGCTTCAAAGTATGCACTAGGAGTAGTACTAACTCAACTAGATGAGCAAAAATAACCTTATTATATACACTACACTAGTCAAAGCATCACCAAAGCATAACTTAACTATGCTATAACAAAAAAGGAGTTAATGGCCATGGTGTATGCACTTAAAAAAAATTCAACCATTATGTATTCAATTACCCTAGTTATGTCCACATAGATCATAATGCCATCAGATTTATAATGAACAAATCAATAGTCAATCCTAGAATGATAACATGGCTGGTTATCCTATAAGACTTTGACATTACCATGATCAATATAAAACGAATTGAAAATGTGGTATCAAATCATTTATCAAGACTAAGATGGAAACCCTAAGAAAATGATGAACTAGTATTAGATCAATTTCCAAATGAAAACTTATTTACCAAAACTACAATGGTTGTAGACTCAAAAAAGAAGTCATGGCTTACTAATTACATAACATATCTCACCAAACAATAACTTATTATTGAATGGGATAAAAAATATAATTTCTCTACAAATTAAAGAGATATATGGAAATCAATGGAAACCTTTACAAGATATGTTTCGATGGATTAATAAGATGGTGTATTCTAGAAGAAAGTCAACAAAGAGTCCAATAAGATACACATGAAGGACCATGTGGTGGTCACTATGCAAGATGAAGAACAACACTAAAATTGATGATGTTAGGTTACTCTTGGCCTATCATATTAAGGGATGCACATCTATTTGTACAGTCTTGTGAAAAATGTCAACGAAATTAAGGGCTAATAGCTAGAAATGAATAGTTCTAATAGTGGATACAAACATTTGAATCTTTTGACATTTGGAAATTAGCTTCATGGAATCCATCACAACAATGTCAAATGGTAGGTCTTACATTACAGTAACAATTGATTATTACACAAAGTGGGTAAAAAGGGCTGTAGTCAAGGATTACATAGCAAAAATAACTACTAAGTTATTTAAACAACATGTGGTGAATAGATTTAGAGTACCATACATGATTATATTTAATAACAAGACTTATTTTACAAGAGCTACATTCAAAAACCTAATGCAAAAACTTGGGATAAATTACAAAATATCTACATGATATCATCCTCAACCAAATGGTCAAGCAAAAGTAACTAACTAGGAAATCATAAGAATATTAACTAGGACAGTTGCTAATTACAAGAAGGATTGGAGTACTAAACATAATGATGCTCTATGGGTGTATAGATCCACCTAGACACTTCCTATGGGGTATTCTCTATATGAGTTTGTGAATAATAAACTACCCATATTACCAATCCAAGTAGAACCCAATACTCTTTTTACTACTAGTATACTTGACCTCAATATAAGCTTAGCTCAAAAGGAATGTCTTATTAATCTCAATCTCTTATATTAAAACCAATTGGTAGCCCAAATGAGTAATGAAATTGATTAAAAGTATTCTAAATGTAGACATGATGCTAGAATTAGATAAGTATCAATTAAGTTAGGTGATAAAGTCCTTTATTATAATCCTAGCCATATCCCACAAAAGGCTAAGTTCCAAACCTTATGAGAAGGAACATATACTATCCATGCTATATACTAATATGGTGCCATGTATATCTATCATCCGGCAATCCCACATAAGTTAATTCTTATCAATATTCAAGAGGTCAAGCCATACCATGACTTTACTTACTCTTTCAAGGACTCTACACTATCCACCAAATAGTTTATCAACCATTTCATATTTCAAATATTCACTACTAATAATAGTCATGGGCATATCAAAATAGATACTTAGGAATGATGTTTTCCTCCTAAAAATTTTCTAGTTCCCAATCCTAGGAGTCCCTTAGTTTATCCTCAAATAGAAAAACATAAACTTATCCTAGGTCAATAGTAAACCTAATTTCATAAGACATGTATAAGACCTAGAACCTAGCCTTGCTAAAGAAGAGCAATATCCAATTAGAGCTTGCAAACTAGTCCATTGCTATCCACTTGGATAAGTGAAAGATGTTATTACTACCATTAATGATTGGTCCTATCCTAGTGACTTCTTGGTCATCCATGATGACTTAGCATTGTAGATGCTAAGCATGGAATCAAAGACTTATCCTTGGAAATATCTAAAGAAGATGAAGCTAGAATCATTCAGAACCATATAGTTCCATGCATCACATAAAATAATAATGGGTGCAATTGTGTGTAGAAAATTTGAACCATCAAAAATAACATCATGATAGCATGCAATGGATGTATAGAAGACATGTTTGTACAAAAGTACCTATATAAAACAATCACCCAAAAAAAAGGCACCCAATAGTTGATAACAAAGGAGAAAATTGAATCCAATATGTGCATCAAACTGACAAACAAAATTACAAGTGGCTATATGGAAGAAATTGATAAGTTAAAATAGTTGAAAAGATAGTTCCTTCACATTCAATCACATTAAGAGGAAGATATTAAATGTGGATGATTGAACATATAAGAGAGATATGAACAAAACCCATAGAACTAAAAGCCCTATTGGATATGCTTGAATATGCTTTCCTAAATAATAAAAAAAAGAATGATTATAAATGCCAAAATTGATAAAGAACAAAAGAAAAAATTTACTAGAACTGGTAAATAAATGACCAACTACATTTGCATGGTCCTATGATGACATCACTAGAATTGATCCATGCATCTACCAACATTGAATCTATACAGATCCATTTGTCAAACCACATGACTAACCTTAAAGAAGGTTGAACCTAAAGCTTAAGCAACTTGTCAAGTAAGAGCTGAAAAAACTATTGAAAGCAGGGTTCATCTATCAAATAGCAGAGATTGAATGGATGAGTCCATTAGTCATTGTACCAAAGAAAGGTGGCAAGTGGAAGGTTTGTATTGATTTTAAATTGTTAAACATTGCAACGTTCAAGGACCATTCCTCTACCATTTCTTAACCAAGTCCTAGATACCATAGTAGGACACTAGTATTATAGCTTTCTAGATGGCTATGGTGGGTACAATCAAATCCACATTGCACTAAAAGACTAAGAAAAGACCACATTCACCAGTTCATGGGGGTCATTTGCATACAAGAAAATGCCCTTTGGCTTATGTAGTGCATCCACTACATTTTAGAGACTTGTATTCAACATATTATAAAAGTAAATTGGCAATGAAGTTAAAGTCTTTATGAATAACTTGTTCCCATATAGGCTAGATTTTAAAAAATCCTTAGACCATTTAGAGCAAGTTCTAAAAAGATGTGTACAAACTAATCTAAAACTCAATTATAAAAAAAGCCATTTAATAATTCAAGATAGTATAGTTTTACAGCACAAAGTGTATCAAAAAGGAATAGAGGTAGATCAAGAGAATATCAGAGTCATCTAGAACATTACTCATAGGTCACAAATTGTTAAAGATATTAGATCATTTTTGGGCCATGCAAGATACAATAGAAGATTCATTAAAAGTTTTTTAAAGATTGCAAAATCATAGGTAAAATTAACTAATAACAATGCATCATTTATATGGACAGAGAAATGTGAGAAAGAAATCGAGACCTTAAGATAAAATTTAAATGAGACACCAATCCTTCAAACTATAGATTAGTCAAAACCTTTCTACATTATTATAGATGCTTCAAACTACACATTGGGAGTAATACTAACTCAATGAGATGAGCAAAAATGACCTTATTCTATACTTTGCATTAATTAAGTCATCACCAGAGCACAACTTAACTACACCCCAACCAAAAAGGAGCTAATGGACATGGTGTAAACACTTGAAAAATTTAGACATTATGTACTTGGTTACCTTTTTATGTCCACATAGATCATAGTGCCATCATATTTCTAATGAACAAACCAATAGTCAATCCTAGAGTGATAAGATGCCTAGTTATCCTACAAGGATTTGACATTACCATGATTGATAAAAAAGGAATTGGAAATTTGGTAGAAAATCATTTATCAAGAGTAATATGGGGAACCCCAAGAAAATGATGAACCAATATCAGATCAATTTGCTAATAAAAACTTATTTACCAAAACTACAATGATTGTAGCTCAACAAAGAATTCATGGCTCACTAATTACATAACATATCTCATCAAACAAAAACTTCTTGTTGAATGGGACAAAAAATTTAAAGAATAATTTCTCCACAAAGTAAAGAGATATATGGAAATCAATGTAGACCTTTATAAGATATGTGCTGATGGATTGATAAGATGATGTGTTCTAGAAGAAAGTCAATAAAGAGTTCTACAAGATGCACATGAAGGACCATGTGGTGGTCACTACGTAGGATGAAGGACAGAACTAAAATTTATGATGGTAGGTTACTTTTGGCCTATGATTTTCAAGAATGCTCCTTGGTTTGTATAGTATTGTAACAAATTTTAAAGAAATTAAGGGTTGATAGCTAGAAATGAAGGATTCTAGTAGTTGATACAACCATTGGAACCTTTTGACATTCTGGGCATTAACTTCATGGAATCCATCATTCTAATTTCAAATGGAAAGTCTTAAATTATATTAAAAATTGATTATTAGACAAAGTTGGTAGAAGAAACTATAGTTAACGATTACACAACAAAAAATAGCTACTAAGTTCTTTCAACAACATGTGGTGAATAGATTTAGAGTACCATGTATGCTTATATTTAATAACAAGACTTATTTTATAGGAGCTATATTAAAAAGCTAATGCAACAACTTAAGGTGAATCACAAACTAACTACACCATATTATCCCTAAGCAAATGGTTGAGTAGAACTAACTAATTGGGAAATCAAAAGAATATTAATTAGAATAATTGGTCATTATATGAAGGATTGGAGCACCAAACTTAATGATGCTCTATGGGTGTATAGATCCACTTGGAAACTTTCTATAGGATATTTTATGTTTGAATTTTTGTACGATAAACTACCCACATTATATATCCAAGAAAAACCCAATACTCTTTATACTACTAGTAAACTTGACCTTGATATAAGCTTAGCTAAAAAAGAATTCCTTATGAACCTCAATCTCTTAGATGAAAACTAATTGGTAGTCTAAATGAGTAAAAAAATTCACAAAAATTATTTTAAATGTAAACATGATGCTAGAATTAAACAAGTATCAATCAAACTAGATGATAAAGTCCTCTATTCTAATCCTATCCATGTTCCACAAAAGACTAAGTTCCTAACCTTATGAAAAGGACCATATATCATCCATGCCATATACTGATCTAGCACCATGTAGATCCATCATCCAACAACCCCACATAAGTTAATTCTTGTTAATATTCAATAGGTTAAGCCATACCATGACTTTACTTACTCTTTCAAGGACTCTACACTATCCACCAAATAGTTTATCAACCATTCCATCTTTTAGATATCCACTTCTCATAATAGTCGTGGGGGTATCAAAATGTATACTCATGAATGAATTTTTTCTCCTAACACTTTTGTATATTTTTACCTTAGCAATTTTGACATTCTTTTATATTTTTTTCTATGTCTTAATCATTTTCTATTTTTTAACACCTTTTAGATTCTTTCTACATTTTTCAATTCTAATTATTTTTTCTATGATTTTTCATCTTTCTTATATGTATTTTTGTTGATATTTATAATAAAATGAAAAGGAATAAAATAAGATATAAATCTAATAATGAGAATTTGACCCTATATTATCAAATCATTGGAGAACTAATTCTATATACAATGAGACCACATTATCCATCCACTCATTTCCAATAATAAGAGGTCCTTATCATGGACATAATTATATGGTTTATAGAATAAAACCAGAATAAATTTGTTATTATTATGTCTATATAGAAAAGTGAAGAACCAAGAGGGAATGAAAAGGGTGTAAAATCAAGGGCATTTTAGGGCTCTCTAAGGTTGCTACTATCATTTTTATCCTATTATTAAGTTGTATTATTTATTTGACTTCTAATGATAAATGGAAGTATATTGAAAATAAGTGATGCCTTACCATGTCAATAGAAAGACATGTTACCCATGCCTAAAGGTAGACCTTTGGTAAGGTTGATACAATAATACTATAATCAATGCACAAAATAAAAATTTCTAGATTTTCCACTAGAAAGACATGTTACCCATGCCTAAAGGTAGGTGACTTCTCAGAAATTTTAAGGTTTCTTGGACTCACATTGGTTATAGAGCTAGAAAGACATGTTACCCATGCTTGAAGGCACTCCTCTATCGAATGTCGAAGTATCCTTTAAAAATAAAGTGTGCTATTAATAAACTCCTATCTTAAACTTCATTGCCAAGGGTAAATACTTCTTGCATTTGTGATAATCTTATGGTTATCAATGTTGAGATAATATAATATGATGTCATTGGTAAGTGGTATAGACTTGGTTTGAATCTTGGATGAAAAGGTTAATGATTATTTTAACCATATATTATACACAGAACTTATTATGTCTATGGTAAAACACCTCATGTTTCATTTTCTACAATCCCTACTATTCACATTCCATTTCACTATTATATATAATCATACTTTAATGGTTTTGTATAATATATTGTTAATTTCTTATCTAGTTGATACTAACATGTATATTTTGGAAGACATGTATGTATAACCTTCAACTCCTTGAGTGCCTATGAACATTTGTAGGTGTGGTTATATCAAGGTACTAAGGGTTGGAGCCTACTTTGGGAAAAACCCACTTGTACAGCTCTTGTGCTTCATACCTAATGAGAAATTCTACAACATCTTATGCCTCTGGAATAGTTAAACTCTCATTCTTACTTTCCTACAAACTCATGAACTAATCATACCTTTGGGAATTCATATAAAAAATTTTCAATAAATCTAACCAACTTACTTTTCCTAAGATTCCTTCTTTCATAAAATTCTAATGATAAATTCTCATATTCTAAGCATCATCCTTTTTACAAGAACCTCTAAATCAGTTCTACATCTTTTAAACTATTCATTTCACTCAATTTTCTCATCAAAAATTTCTCAAAATCTTAAATTTTTTGTTGGTGATGTCGTAACTATGATATATTAGGCCCTAATACATTCTAGCTAAAATTTCATATCTATGATGTTGCCACCACAAAAATCTATATATATGCATGAGGAGTTAGAAATTTTTCTTTCTTCTTATTTGATTTATAGGGAGTTCATGCCATTTTTCTAATCCTCTAGCCATCAAACTTTCAAGCTTCATAACTCTATTACCATAGCTCCGATTTGCATGATTCTTAGAACCTCTTCATCATGTGGGGTGGTGGGAGTAGAGTACTACACATAGTTTGTGTGATTTAAGCAAAATTTTGCTAACACCAGAATGAGTACATTAAGGGTAAGAATAATAATAATAAATTAATTATTAATTAAATAATTAAAAAAGAGCTAATAAACTTAATCATTCCTCCTAATTACCCATTCAAATACATAGTAAGTAAGAAAATAAATATTAATTATGAGAGGCCATAACAATTACAAGATACAACAAACAAGGATTTCATGTTGAAATTTTTATAACTATATAATCCTAGTAAGAGCTATAAATTTATAATAAGAATAAACTTGAATCAAATTCAAGAACTCAAGAGAGGATTATAAATCATTAAAAACCTATTTGAAGTCCTTGGGTAATCTCAAATGAATCCTTTATGATTGTAGATGGTTCCTAAAAGATCCATAGCCAAAGGACCCTTATAGTAAAAGGGTAAGCAATCCAGAGGTAGAGGAAAAGTTGGAGAATAGACTTCACAAGTTGACCAGGAGGCTCAATCCTTTATCATACATTAGCAAACACTTGTAATGGAATATTCTACACATGTAGAGGCTAAACCACTGCCATCTCAAGAGCAAGGATAGTGTCTCATCCTATCAGTCGAATGTCTTCAAGCTATGCAGAAAAACTTAATCATGTCTATAGTCAAGGTAGAACTCCAGTTCAGACCATTAATGGATTTTGCACCTACCAACATCCAAGAGAAACTCCAAGCCTCTTGTCTTTAGCCAACTTTGTCATGCAGTGGAATGATACTTAGGGAAACTCTACCAATTTTGAAAAAAATAAATAATATGATGCTATAGTAAGAATTGATGGAATCATAGTGCCCTATTTAGTTGAAGCAATTTCCAAGGTAGTGAACCTTCCAAATGTCAAAGAAAATATTACACAAATCTCCATAAGATCTGACATAGATTTAAAGAGGTTGTAGCTACAAAGGGCTTATGGTAAAGAAAATAAAGGATATAGTGAATTTTTTTTTTTGCTAAAGAGAAGATATATTTCAAGATCGAAACTTATCATATTTTCCCCACCAAAAGATTAAACAAAATTTCCACCTATACTACATAAAGAAGCACCATCCTCATGGGAAAATTCTAGGAAAACATGGCCCATTTATTATTTCTAGAGATTCAAAGAAGGTTTAAAGAGAAGAAGGCAAGGAAACTCAGTTTGCCATTCTCTTACCTCATCAAAAGGTTATGCAAGAAAGCCAGGATTCTAGGCTACAAAAATGATGTTTTACATAAATCTCATAATGCATCCTATGTAGAAATGTCAAAACCAATGCCTACTAAGAAAGATCAACTAGAGAAGCCATCAGGCACTAAGGAAGCTATGGGATCCACATCAACAAGAAACATTCTAGCTATGGGATAGAAGCAAGTAGGCCATAGTGGGTCAATGCTAATTGGTGATAGACCTAGATCAAGTGCTCCATAGCATAATAAGACCATAGGCCTTCTATGAGCCATATATAGTAAATTACAAAGATCATCCACTAGGGAAATAGAGAATCTCAAGTATGTACCAAGTCAAGGATAATATTGTAAGGCCTACAATATTAATAGGACCTACTAATGATTAAATATCCTTACAAGCAAGAGATGATGAGGACTAGACATAGAAAATATGAAGGAATGTTGCATCCTTCCAAGTTATGCTAGAGATCAAAGAAGGAGCCACAATTGTGGTCATGCAACACTAAGATGTAGCAAGAGAAACTAAAGTTATTACTAATCATATTGAAGAATCCTTTAATGTTTTTGTTGTATCACTAGTAGCTATGACTGGAACCAAAGACATTGAACTAATAGCTAGAACTTGCATGGCCCCAAAAGAGCATGAAGATATCCTAGAACGATTACTGCAAATAGGACAAGTGATGTAAAATCCTTTTGATATCCCTAGCAATATCACTAAAATGCAATTAGAGCTTATTTCATTAAAGGAAAGGTTGGTACTAGCTCAAACTATAGCTGAACATGTAGAGAATGAGGTGTAGAGGTTGAAATCTAAATTAGCAGCATTAAGGGTAGAGAAAAAAGATCCTACACAATATGTAGTGCCAAACTATATGGAAAAATTCAAAATTGAACAGGTAGCATAACTAATTGCCAAAAAAAATTCAAGTGGAAATTGAGAAGGAAAAAGGAATGTGGAATGTTTCAGTGGCTAAAGCATAGACATATGCACATGCCAAAGCTCTAACTATTCTAGAGGAATAAAATAAGAAAATTTCTACAAAGAACATAAATTTGGTTGATATTGAGAAACAAAAGAATGTCCTAAAAGAGAGTATCCATCACTTATAGATCAATTTGCAAGAGTTAACCAAGAAATGCAAAAACTGACTAGGAAGAACATAATCCTATTAATGGAAGAAGTCTATGTAATTCACTAAAAATCAACTATTAAGATTAGTGTGTGGAGAAAAGAGGCCAAAAAGCACAAAAGGCTAAAAGAGCATTTCAGAGACCAAGTGGACATGTATAAGCAAAAAAACAAAAAACAAATCCACATGTGTAGCAACTAAAAATCTCAACCACTATAAAGCCAAGGATTCTTAGCCACAAATAGTCTTGACCTTGAATCCCTAGGGCCTCTAAAGAAAAATGGGATTCAAGGTATCTTGGATCGTTCAGTAGATCACCCAAGGACTTATAGGGTGCAAATAGGGTTATGAAAAATGAAAAAATTGTAGATCTAAAAACTCAAAATGAATACAAATTACACACAAAATGAAATGATAAACTTTATTAAATGAATAAAGAATGGGCTTAGAAATGTGTACAAAAAATGCTTGTAGGAAAGCAAAGAGGGGTTCATGTGGGTGGGGATTTTATGTCCATTGAAGCTAATAGAATCCACCTCATGACCCAGATGCTTAGCCACTCTTGCTGTTATTGAACCTTCTCTACTGCTACTCAAAACTTGCAACATTCGTCACTATTGGGGTTGAGAAATGTGAAGGATTGATGTTGCCAAAATGCTCCATGTTGGGATTTGGAGATCCTACGAGGGCAGCATTGACACCCAAGGCTCACAAATCCCAAGGCAAGTAACAAGGGTAATAAGGCTACAATGGTTCTATGCTAGAAGACTTAGAGAAGCTATGTTTTTGCTAGGTAGCAAGAGATCTTGAATGCCCAAAATGCCCAAAAGTGTGGAACCTTAAAATGTTGTGGAAATTAGGTTTTTATAGGTTTTTGGCCATGAAATGGGCTACAAATTTGCTACAAAACGATGACATATTAGGCTACAAATTGCTATAAATTTCTACCATTTCATGGGGGTAGGTGCAAAAAATCTAGGGGGGAGGGGAGGGATTATCATATATGGAAAGTCTCATACCTCCATGGTCATTCCTTTTACCAAAAATAGGAATGGGGATGTACCTTCCACACTGGCTTTAATCTGTCCACACTAGCATTGCAAGGTTCTCACTAGAGTTGATGTGATGTTAATATCTTGGTCATGTTGCTTCCACATTGGGGAGGAGGTATCAATGTTGGTGGGATGAAAGATCAACACTAGGAATGAAAGCCAAACCCTCCAATGCTAAGCATTACCCACCTTCTATGTTGGGGATAGGTGAGATCCACTCCCCTACATCCCTCCATGCTAGTTTTGATGCCTCTACATTTGGGGGGTGGGGGGGTTAGGTGAGATTTACCGGTTGTTGCTGTTTCCAACATAAAACCCATAAAATTACCATTTTTGGCATCCAAAAAGACATCTTTGATCCCCTCCTCCAAGCCCAAATATAGATACTAAGTAACGTTTTTCTCATGAAGAATGAGTCTTTGACTACTTATGAGGCATTTTTCAATCCCAGAAGTATGAAACATGTGAGATTGCCCCTCATGGGTTACAAATTTTACATTTACAATGAAGTTTTACCTCAAGTTTCATGGGATGGGATTACAAATGTTATAATATGAAAATTTGGTGGTGTTTCATTGGTCCCTCTTTGTTGGTGTTAGGAGGATTAACCCAAGAGGTGCCAATAAAGAATACAAAACATCACTGCAAGTTCATAATTGGTGTTCCCACCCTTTTCTTAATCTAGTTATCTCAAACCAAGTTGAAGAGTGCTTATGATGATGGGATAAACCTATGATGAGGTGGTGGTAATGGTCATTAGAGAGATGGTCATGAAGGCTAACAATGCAGTCCAAGTGTTTTCATCATGGCTATAAGGTGACACTGACATGTTTTCAAGTGTTGGTCACTCAACAAGTGTGTTTAAGGACCTAATTGTTGGCGACCATTTGGGACACGACCGCCAACGAGTATCCTCGAACAGGATTTAGGTGCTTGCTGGTCTCTGGCAACACCAAGGCCCAGATACCTCCAAATAGACTTAGTAGTTAATGTGAGTATGTGTGTGTGCTGTTGCGATGTGCAGTTGTGAAATATGAAACAATTTTGTTGTGTGTAAACTACAAATGACTTGTCTTAAAGAGATTCAGCCAACTTTACCAAGTACTGTGAGTTGTTAAGAGTTCCTATTTCATTCAATTACCTAGTCTACGCGGTCCTTATAATACCTACTTGTAACAAATAAAATTTTGTAAAAACATTTGAGCACAACTCTGTGAATCTACTTCTAATTTTCCTTAGAGAAAGAGATAGTTCCACAAGAAAACTAGAAATAGAGCAAGATTCGATGGAAATATACAGAAAAGAAAGAAGATTTGTGTAAACCTCAAATATTTAAACAAGGTAAAATGAAACGAGTAAACACTTCACAATAAAGCTATTCCAAATTCAATATCTATGAATTGTTCAAACTTCCAAGGCTCAAATAAGCAATTTCTTCAAGACAATCCTACTATGCTACCAAAAAATTGCTGCGTAATCTACCACGTACAAGACTCCATTTTGGCTAGATANAAAATTTACTACTAAAATGCTCTTAAGGCTTTTAAACACAAGCGCTTCTATGGAAAAATTTTAATAGAAATTTCTATCGGGCAACAAGAACAATAAGAGCAATCTAAAAATCCCAAAATTACTTGCCAAGGATGATACTATCTAAACCACTAGCTAAACAATTTAAACAAAACAAAAATAAAACATAACTCACAGGACTATGACAAAGAGGCTGAAATCTTTTTTTTAGCAAGCCATCTTACAAGCAATCTTCTTTACAAATTTTATTTACAAATTCTCTTCTCAAGACCCAAAGTGTGTCTTCAAGTGAGAGCCGCTAGCTAGAAGCCTTCCCAAAGTGTGATGTATCAAGTGTATTTTCCAAAGTATCTTCTCCAAAGTGTCATGTATGAGACCCCAATTTCCTCTTTTTATAGGGTTCAAAGGTGGTTACATACTTAAAATATCTTAGCTAACTTTTCTCCCAAGCAAGGGTGTTACAACTTACCCATGTAGTTAGGAGATATTTCTCATCAATTTAATAGGAAAGTTATGTGGTTGGGAAGTTGTACATAAAGTTAGGAGGAATTTATGCTAACACTAATAATATTACAAATATTGCTTTTGTAAATAATAGCCTATAATATTTTATTTATTTATTAAAATAAAGCCAAAATCCATAATTTAATTTATTTTTAGAATTTTAAATACTAAATGTCATGTCGTTAGTAATCCTTGTGAAAGCAATAAAATGGAAATATCATGAAAATCCTAAAAATATCTTTTTCCCTTTTCTCAAAGTTATATATATATCTTACGCTATGCATACCTAAATTAATTCATTTTAATTTAATTTTCAGAGTTATAGTTAAGGGGACCTTTCTTAAAATTCAAGGCATCGTGGATGCAGAGCTTACGGCGGTTCTGTTTTGTATTTTTCCTGCATTTGACATCTATGTATAATTGGTTCGAAATAGAAATTTAAATCCAAAATATGAGGTCCGAATGTGAAGGTGCCAAGCTTGGAACTACCGGTAAATAATTCCAAATTATCCCGCCCTGCCCAAAATTGTTATCAATTGCTACCGCGGAAAAAGGCTCTACCACCGTGTTTGGTAATATTGCCGTGTGTGCTGTAAAAATTTGCAACTGTTGTAACCTTTTCCACCGTAAGTATAGTCATGGTTTTGCTTCCTACCTGCACTATCCTAGTTCTTCAAATTAACCCTGTAGTTAGTAAATGGAATAAATGGAATAGCAATATTTGTTGCAGACTCTCAACAATATATGTGGCATACAGATTCAGGCAATGACCGCCAGTAGAAATTTATCCACAGCAATTTCTTTATTCATGTAACGTATTTAAAATAAATAAAAACTTAAGGTTTCACTGCCTAGAGCCTCTTCATCGTAACTCTGACGACTGCGTTCAGCAACCATTGTCTTTGGTGGAATGATCCACATAAATCTTAGCTATAGGATTAGTGCCATATCATCCCACGTTGCACAAAATTAATACAATAGTGAGCCCTACGATTCTAGTAGTTACATGCGGCGATTCAATCCTTTTGCCTCTGCGGTAAATGCATAGTTCCCCAAAAAAGTCTTGCAATCTCAAAAAGCAATATCCTCAAACTCTCTTCATTTCTGCAGATTGCTATGTTGTAGATTTACCTCTGGTAAAATCGTTGCAAACATTTGAAATAAAGAACATGTGCCAGGCCCTACCTCTATTCTTGATTGGTACCTATCACTGTTTCATCATCTTCTTTGTGGCAGCAAACTTATCTCTATCTATTACGATTACTATACCAATAACAGTCCAAGTGTAGCCTGCAGCAGTTTTTGTTTGCAAAGTGTCATTTTTTTTAGATGCAGGCTTGTTGCTGCTCAGGGGTGCTGTGCACACGACACCGCTGCCATGATGCGCATCTGCCAAGCTGCACATGTGCCATGCAAACATTGCATTTTGAAGGGTCGCCAACCATCCACTCGCTCTCCTATGTTGCGCTGAATTCCAATTTTCTGTAATTTTCTGGACCTGTCTTTGCTTGTGTTTTTCCTTCGTTCAAACCAGGCTCTTAAATATTTTCTCATGAATTTCTGAAAAAAAAATGTGAGACTGCTATAATAAAGCCACTGTATCCAAGAAATACAGCCCTAAACCCACTCGTATCCCTGCTTTCCTTTCCTATTCATTATCCACAAGCAATACAGAGTTATCCATTTTTCTTTACAACATTAAGTTTACGTTGCTTTTGGATTGGATGTGTTGCTTCCAATGGTTACGTCTGCTATTTTCTGCAGGCTTATCCTATTTGGGAGATTTTATTATAATAATTTTTGTGTCCATGAGAGGTATGTTCAGACTAGTTGCTGAACCTTGTTTTAATGCTCTCGTATTTGAAAATGGTGGTAACAGTGATAGCCATTGCTTGTGGCATGTTTTTCATGGCAACAACAGGAACCATATTTGCAGACCCTTCTGATTTTCAACATAAGTTGGATCTGGATTTTCCTCAAAAACAACCTATGTTTTTGCTAATAGTGGATATATTTCTGCTGAGAATTGTAGTTCCTAGAGTGAAGTTCCACTTAATTCTTGCGATTCAATCATCCATCTAGCACATTGGTAACCAATCTTGTTTTCCATCTTTGGCATTCTGTGTATGGAGATGAGACTTTCATGATTATGCATATCAATCTTATGATGACCATTGGGGTGGAATTAATATCATTTACATATTTTTTATCATGTTCTCTATCATTTCCTTTTGAGTATCTACTTTTGCTGTTCCATGAAATGGCTGAATGTGCCAACACTAATCACTTTTGTCTAAGACTTCTTTGGACATTGGGCTTTAAGGATTTTTTGTCCATTCAACTTCTTGGTAATTTGCTTTCCCTTACTTATTTTTATGGGGTAAAACTTTCATTGGGTCTCATTGCCAAGGCCAGTTTAATATAGCTTTCCCATTGAATGAGTTGTGTTACACCCAACGGATTTAGTTTCCCCATCAAACTAGTTGTTTTTAATTGACGTAATTATTTTTCCATTAAATAAGCTATGTTACATCCAAGTGGACTTGCAGATGAAGCATGATGAACAGATATCACCTAGTCATAATGCATGAGTGGCAAGCATATGTTAACATTGTTTTCGAAGGTATGGAAGGTCATAATAAGGCTATGAGGTTGGGATCAAGGAGTGATGCTAGCTAGAGGGAAATGGCACAAGCACTCTTGGTAAAGTAGGAAAAACTCACCAAATCTTGCATATCAATGCCACATAGTGACATGCTACTATAATGAATTACACCCTTGCAATGGGTTCAAGCTTCATCTTGCAAACAAAATTCCAAGAGGACAAGAAAACCAATCAAATAGAACATGTTATAACATTACAATATAGAATGATAAAACCAAGCTACCCAAGTTACCAATGCTTCCAATTTAAAGCCATGATGGGCCATGATACTTGTTTAAGGCCCTAGTAGGCCATGATGTCAGTTTAAGTTCATAGTGGATTGTGGTGCCAATTTAAGGCCTTGGTAGGTTGTATTACTAGTTTAAGGACTCGACCAGCCATAGAAAAGTAGGCTCACTTGTTGATGGTCATTGATATCATGATTGTTGTAGGCTACATGTAGGTCACATGTAATAAGGCTTTAGATAGGAATGGTTGACTGGATTGGCCAATTCATTCCCATCCATGTCTATGATCCTGAATGCTCCATTGCCATAGGCCCTGGTGATAAGGAAGGGCTCTTTCCAATTGGTTGAGAATTTATCTACATGCTTGCAAATGGCTTTGAGTACCAGGTCATCCTCCTTTATCTTACACTTGGTCAAGTTATGGTGGTACTACTATTTCTACCTCTCTTAATGTCGCTCAATGTGAGTAAGTGTTTGCACACATTGCTCTTCCACCGAGTATTGGTCTACTATCTGCAAATCGTTACTTTGCTAATCATTGATGAATTTGGTCAAAGCTACTCAAAGTGATGGTACATGTAACTAAAGAGGTAAAAAAACTTTGAAATCATAAACCAAGCTATAAGGTGTTACACCAATTACCTTATAGTAAGTTGTACAATTGGATTAAAGTGCATGGACAAGTTACTCATACCATTTGCACTTGCTATTGTTAAGCAACTTCTTGAGCAAGTTGATGATAGCCTTGTTGCTCACTTGTACTTGTCCATTGGCTTGAGGGTAATATGAAAATGAGAAAGAATGCTTAATGCCTAAATCATGACAGAAATCCTTTATTTTTTGGCTACTAAACTATGATCCATTGTCTATAACTAAGATCACAGGTATGCCAAAAGAAGCTACAATGTTATCCAAGATGAATTTATAGACTTTTTTGGATATCATCCTTCTTAGAGGAATAGCTTCAACCAACTTGCTAAAGTATTTAGTTGCGGTGATGATGATGTTATGCCCTACTCAATACTTAGGTGTTATAGGTCCAATGATATCGAAACCCTATTGCTAAAATGGAATAGTTATCTAAGTGGTATGTAACTCAATTGGTGATACATGTATGATGTTTGTATGTGTAGCAACTAAAAACATTGGAGGCTGGAATAGCACACAAAGAGGTTTGTAGTGCACACATTTTGACCCTGCATCCACATGAGGGCCTACTAGAAATAGATATAGGATGCCTAGAATGGTCTTGTTAATTAAACTAGGACTTATGGAGTGCAATGCTAGAGTGAATGCTAGGTGTTTGCATGATGTTTGTAGCATCCACAATGTTAACGAATGTAGCCAATATTTCTAGTGTAAGACGAAGATGCAAATGTGTAAGAATGTATAGAAAATAGCAAAAAATGAAAGTAAAATCCTAGAATGCAAGGGAAAATGCTAAAACATGCATGGGAAGTGAGCGAGAGAGAAAGTGGCACCACCCCAAATTGGGGAGCATAGTTAACTACAAGAAAGGTGAGGAGTTATGCAGTGTATAAACAGACATAGTAGGTAGCATAGTCACAGTCTCAAGGTGTCTAGGCTATGAAACCTGACATTTGTCATGAAGTTTGTGCCTGCTAGGTTCGCTACCATGGTGTTCTATGGGCTGCAGTGGTCTATAGTATCTCAAACGGTGTGCCAGTGCCAAGTGCTTGTTTGAAGTTTACCAAAATGCCAAGTGCAATCAAATGCAAAGATTGCCAGGAATGCCAAAATTTAAATTTTCCAACCCCTAAAACATGAAGCACTAGGATATTTATAGGGTTAGGGTTAACATGAATTATAGATCAAGCACCACATGGTTGAGGGGTAGTTGGGACTATGCTACATCCAACTATGATCTCCACTAAAGCAAATGACGGTCTACTGGTATGCTCCAATGGACCTTGTAAGACTATCAAACTATGATTACACTACCAAACTACCTATGAAACTACTAAATAGACTACAATGTACCTAAAAATAATGCAAAATGTTATAGGTTTGGAGACTACACTCTAAGACTACGTGGTCCACTCTCTCGAGTGGTGTCAAGTGTGGGTACAATTTTGGAGCAAATGGCAGGTGCAAAAAGGAAAGCAAGTTGCTAATCTTGCTTGCTGAAGAGGTATCAAAGTTGAGATGAAGGTCAGTGTTGCATTCTAGAGGCTTCTAAAGGTAATTTTGGTAGACTACACTGACTACACTCTAGAGTGTAGTCCCAACAGTTGGACAAATTTTGTGACACTTGTGTTCCAACATTGAATATGCTCTAGTGCATAGTAGGGAGCATTTAGAAAATTTTATAAAATGTTTTTTCTATGCCAAGATAGCTTGACACTCAGGTAAATTTTTGAAATTGGTATCTTTAGGCAAACTATGCTAAATACAGTTTGGAGTGTAGTAGGGAGTGTAGTCATAGTAGTTAGAAATTTTGTTAAACTGTTTCTTCCATCCCAAGCTAGCTTGACACTTAGGCAAATTTTCAAAACTATCCATTGGTGTGTTGACTATGCTCTAGAGCATAGTCCTAGTAGTGAGAGTGTAGTCCCCACACTTAGAAAAATTTGCAACTATTGTCAACACTTAGAAAAATCTTGCAAATTTGGATTATTTATGTTAACTATGCTAACTATGCTCTAGAGCATAGTCCTAGTAATGGGGAGCATTGTCTCAACACTTAGAGAAATTTGCCTTATGTTAACACTTAGATAAATTTGTAGTCAAGATGAGGTGGCCCAAATTTGGTGTTGTTTCATTGATTCCTCTTTGTTGACATTTGGAGGAGTGGCCTAAGAGACATCGACAAAGAACAAAAAGCACCATAGCAGGCTTAGCACCAACATTGCTCATCAGTGCTTAATCATATGTCACTACACCATGCTTAAGAGTGCTAAGGGTTATAGTATGCTGAAGGGAAAGGGTGTAGCAAGAGTGCCAAGGATGGCAAGAAGGAAAAATGTAAGTAGGATATCATGCTAGAATATGTGAAGCCAGCATTATTGATGGTGATCATGGCACCAAGGTGGCTTGCTACTAGGATGGTGAGCTCTCATCATAATGCTTATGAAAGAGCCATCATCCATGGCACCAGGATGGCTTTCCCTTGAAAATGTGATTTCTCATCGAAATGCTTATGAGAGAATCATTGTGGATTTAGGGTTGGACTCATTGCAAAATTGCAACTCTACTAATTTTTTCTTAGGAACATGTTTTACCCCATTTTCTCTTTTTTTTTTTACTATGAGATGAACCTACTTTAGGCTTTTCACATTGCTAACTGCTAGCTAGAAGATGCTTTCCATCAAGTGGACTATGTGCCACCTAATGGGCTTTGCTTTACTGCAAGCACATCGCATTTGTAAGATAGGTGTTTCCTCCCTAGGATGAGTTGTGTTACATCCTCTTAAGATTTGAGTAACCCACAGAGGCTATCCATGGGACGTGTTGTATTACATCTATCATGGTTTCTATGGTTGACTTAGAGGATGCTATGTGCATTGGAAGGGTTTGCAAGCTCAGTGATGTAGGGGAAGGAGGGGGAATGTAAGGTGAAAGGGGTAAATGCAAGTAGGCTATAATGGGGTAATAGGGATGCTCACTCTTGAGTGGCTTGGCTAGTCCAATCATGCACATCATAGCAATGTGGTGACTCACTACTGTGATAAGATGGACCTCTACATGACCATCTCTAGGGCTTCATCTTGCAAGCACAAATTAGAGAAAATAAGAAAACAACCACACAACATGAAATATAAGTAAACTAATAGATGTAAGGGTGCTGCAAGTGTTTCCATAGTTGAACTAGTTTCAAGCATTTAAAAAGCTAGTAAAGGTGCTAAGGGAAATGATGCCATAGGTGCTCAAGAGTCCATGTCACTGACAAGAGCCTAGAAGACTAGCAAAATGGTCGAGGGCCATGATGCTACAAGTGCTTCCAAGCTTGAGAAATGGTAAGAGCCCAAAAAAATCAACAAAATGGTAGGGGGTTATAATGCTAAAACTACTCCAAAGGGTCTCTTGATGATAGGAGCTTAAGGCACCAAGAAAATTCCTAGAGCTGGTAGTCCTGCAAGTGTCGCCAAGAGCTAGTAGTGCTGGCACCAATGATAGGAGCTCTAGAAAATCAGCAAAATGCTAGGGGATGGTAACATTAAAAATGTTCTAGAGGCCTCTCCCAACAACAAGAAATCCATTATAGGACTACAGTGTTCCCACCCCACCCATGAGATGTAGATGGACAAGAGGGGATGGGGAGGGGCTTTGGAAGTATTCCTGCTTGCTTACCCATAGAACTATGTGCGGTGAACTACGAACCTAGTTTAAGGTCTTGGTAGACCATATTATTTGCTAATTTAAGGTCCTAGCAAATTGTGGACCTAGTTTAAGGTCCTGGTAGACCATGATTCATGCTAGTTTATAGTCCTAGAAGACTATTACATGCTACTATGTTAGTTTAATGTCATGACCCAAGGACGAGATGTTCCAAATTAACATCATAGTGGATGGCCTATGCCAATTTATAATCATAGTGGACTTGAGGTTTGGATGCCAATTTAATGTCATAGCAGAAGAATGCTTTGCTAGTTTATAGTCATAGTGGACTATTTGTGCTAGTTAACAGTCATAGTGGACTTTGTGCTTAACTTACTTTGTCAAGATATGACATTGCATACTAGGAGTAGTAATGCTTCAAATAAGAGTGGTTCATTGGATTGGAAAACTCATTGCCATCTTGATCAGCAAGCTTGAATTCTCCATTGCCATAGGCCTTGATGACCAAGAAAGATAATTCGCAGTTGGTTGAGAATTTGTTCACAGGTTCACAAATGGCCTTGAGGACTAGGTCCCCTTTCTTGATTGATCATTGATGTTGATTATGATGGTTCTTTTACCTTTGCTTTGCTTGGTATCACTTGATGTGATCAAATGTCTACATATGCTCCTCCTCTATTGAATTGAGATCTATAGTTCTCAACTCATCATTTTGAGCTTCTTCAATGAAGTTCAAGAGGATCACACAGAGCAATGGGACTTGCAATTAAAGAGGAAAAATTGATTTAGACCCAAAAACAAGGCTATATGGAGTCTTACCTATTGTTGTTCTACATGTTGTGCGGTAGGCCTAGAGTGCGTAGACTAATTGTTCATGCCATCATCATTTACTATTGTTAAGTATCTTCTTTAGAAGGTTGATGATGATCTTATCCATGGCTGTCACTTGGCCATTCACTTGTAGGTAGTATGGTGATGAAAATAAATGTTTAATACCAAAGTGCTCATAGAAGTCTTTAGTTTTAGCACTACTAAACTATGGCCCATTGTCCATTACAATGCTCATAGGTAAACCAAAATAGGTCATAATGTTGTCAAGCATGAGTTTAAAGACCTATTGTGATGTTGTCTTTCTAAGGGTAGTAGCCTTAACCCACTTAGTAAAGTACTCAATTGTAATTATAATGAAGCTATGCCCTATGAAGGACTTAGGCATTATAGATCCTATGATGTCGAACCCCCAACGTTGGAATGACCATGTGATCTATGTTTTGTGTAGTGTAGTGAGTGGCACATGCATTAAGTTACCATGCCATTGATAAACATTGCACATATTAACCTTGGAGACACAATCGTGCTCCATGTAAGGCCAATAGTAGCCTAAGCATATGATTTTCATCATCATTGCCATCAATGCTATGCGACCTTCACACAATCCCTTGTGGACTTGTTCAATGATCATTTTCACTTCACTATTGCTAACCTAGGTTAATAGTATGCCATCGTAGGATGTACAACATAGCATCTTATCTCCCACAATGATGTACTACCACAATCATTTACACACTATGTCCTTTTGGGTAGTAGTTAGATGCTAGAGAAGTTCACCCTATTGAAGGTACACCTTAATGTTGTCATACTGTTCTACTACATGGGGTATGCTAACCATGGATTTGGATGCAATGTTAGTGGTTTGCATGATAAACATAGTGTAATCAGCCACCAAGTTGGAAAATGTGTAAAACATGTCAAGTGTAATGCTTAAGGCTAATATTGCTAATGCATTGGCTATGGCATATTCATATTATGAGGAATGTACTAAACATCACCAGTTGCAAATTATTTAAGAAAGTGCTTCACCAAGTCACAATAAGGTTGTAAATGTTAGGCTTTACAAGTGTAAACCTCTATGACTTGGTTGATTACTAACTGTGTGTCCTTAGATTACTATGCTTTGGATTGCTAGGTTGGAAGTTGCTAGGATACCTCTGAGGAGACCTTCATACTCCACCAAATTGTAAGTGCATGGGAATGCAAAATGATATGTTAAGGATTAGATCTTCGTAGAGGGAATCATGATAATAGTAGCAAAGCTACAACGCTACCCCCTTGAGAGGTCGAAGCATCATCAAAGTGCAAGAGTTCCTCAAAGTTGTCAGAAACATGGTTGATGTTATTAACATGCTCATCCAGGAATTCTAGATTGATTGTTGCTTAATCATTGATAGGTGAACCCGTAAGTTATGCAACTATTGATTAACCTTTCATTAAGCATTGTGTAACATAATGTAGGTTAGACTCTACTGTTATTTCTTTCTTTCCATCATGCAATGCAACTGCCCTCATAGATATTGGTTGTAATGGCTCAGAGTACATTACTCTTGTAGATAATGTTGACTTGACTATAGAAAAGATAGTGCCTTCATTTCTTGAGTGCAAAGACCAACACAAGGTAATTCATTTCCACATCATTATACTTCACTTCATGGACAACCAATGCATGGCTTAAGTAGTATATTGGGACCTTTGTGCCATCATCTCACTTTTGACAAAGTAGAGAAGCCATGGACATGTCAGAGGTAGCAAAGTAGATGTAGAAAGGTTTATCTTCTTGTAGAGGGTAGACTGTTGGAAGTTGAAACAACTCTTGTTTAAGATTTTCAAATGCCTCTTGGCATTGAGCTATCCACTCAAAGTGGACTTCCTTTTTGAGCAAATGTTGCATTGGTTGCAACTTGTTAGTTAACTATGCAATAAACCTATGTATAAATTGCAATCTACCCTACGACCCTCATAGCTCCTTAAGGTTTGCCGATGGTGCTAAGTTGGTGATAGTCATAACCTTATCAAGGTCTATGTGTATGCCTACTTTGGATACTATGAAACTGAGCATGTAACCCATTTTGATGCTGCAAACACATTTCTTAGGATCCAATCTAAGATCGTGTTCTAAACAATGTCTGAGCACAAGGTCTAAGTCATCTGCATGGTTGTGTGTCACTTTCAACTTAACTACTATGTCTTCAACATAATCATTGAGCAAGCCTAACATGTAATCGCTAAAAATTTACATAATTGTGCATTGATATGTTGCTCTTGAATTCTTCAATCAAAAATGCATCATGGTGCAAAAAAAATGTACCCAAAAGTTCATAAAGGTAGTACTAAGCTAGTGCTATGGGTTGATTCAAATCTAGTTATACCCCAAAAACCCATCCATAAAGGATAATAAGGCATGACCAGTTGTGGTATTGACCAATTGGTCAATACTAGCTAATGGAAAATTCTCTTTAATGGTTGCCTTGTTCAAGTCCCAAAATTCTATGAAAATGCATATACTTCCATTTTTCTTGAGCACAACCATGATGTTAGAGACCTAGTCTACATAGTCAATGGCCCAAATGAAACCAAGCTTGTAGAGCTTGGTGATTTCATCATGGACTACCAACACCACCTTAGACCTAACCTTATGTGATTTTTGCTTAATTGGCTTAATGTTGGGATCAAGGATAATGTTATGTTGCACTATGTGAGGATCTAGGTCTAGCATGTCTTTGTAAGACCATGTGAATACCTTGATGTTTTCATTGAGTACTCTAGAGATGTTTTGGGCATGTTGAGGCTCTAGTAAGGAACTAAGTTTCAATGCCTTTGCCTCACCACTAGGTGTTGCTATAGGGATTTCAATAAGGGAATCCTTAGTGATGTCACCTTCTTTTAATTCGAGAGCCTTAACTAGATGGTCTAGCCAGTTTAGCAATGCCTCTATGGATGTTATGTATTCATCATAAGCTATTAGATCAAGGCCTAGGAATTATGGATTAATGCATTGTGTGAGATTACCATGGGGCTTGATGAGAGTGAAGATACTCATATGTAGTCATGTTGTATTCTTGTGAAAATCTTGCAAAAACAACCATAAAAACATCAGGTCACACTTATATCACTGAAGTTGATATGCATGACATGCAAGAAAGCAATGTAATAAAAATTTCACCTAAGTATGCACATACAAGATTAAAGAAGGTAGACACGTTTATGCTAGTTTTAGGCCTCAGTAGGCTAGGACTACCAGTTTAAGATCTTAGTGGAGCATGGGATGCCAATTTAAAGTCCTAGTGGACTGTGGGATGCTAGTTTAAGGTCTTAACATATTTTGGTATGTGCTGGATGCATCATTTTGGGCAAAACTGAGAATTCTTGGGATGCGAAGTCAGATTGGGCATCCACTAGGTAGTGAGAAAAATGTATTTTTCTAAGTTAGAGGGGGCTAGAAAAATAAAAAATTTTCTGAGTTTGGGTAACTATGCTCCAACCCAACTATGCTTTGTACTACGCAAATAGCATTGAGAGTAGTCTTAGGGTTGGTAAATCATTAAGTGATCCCTAGGGATATAAAATCATGTTTCACGTTAGGTAAGTCTATCATTTTCAAAAGTTAAAAATGTAAACTTTCAAAGCATAATGCATTATTCATGAAGAGTGTAGTCACCACCAAGATGACTCATTGAAGTGAATACTACACCCCAGATTAGCAAATGTGGATGAAGGAGAATAGCCATTGGGCCACCTACCGTAGGCACATGTGAAGAAATAGAGGATGCCATCATCTACCAGGTACCCTAACTATGCTCTCCCCTTTTATTGCCTTTTTTTGTTTTGCCTTACTTATTTCTACATTGAGGGTTCGAAGCTTTGGTACCTACAGTGCCTTACTATGGTAAGGGCCATCATTGCAATGGCCATCTTAGTCATCTGTGTGGGGAGCAAGGGTTTTGTTTGTGATTGGTTTTGTGATTATGTGGGGGATCAGCAATGAGAGCAAGGGTTTATCAATCTCAGCTATAACTAGGTTTTTGTTTCATAGGATAGTTTTTTGAGGGGCATCGCTATCATGGTGGTGGATGTGGCTGTGGGTGAGAAGGCCATAGGGTTTTTGCCCCCTCTTTTTTTTTTTTTTGCTTTTTTCAAAAAATTCTGTAGCATGGATGCAAGGATTTGGGGCTTAGTGCATGGCTAGGGAGGGCTGGCTACATGTGTAGAGTTATGCAAGATTTTTTTTTATGAATTTTTTTCTTTCAGTGCATGAGGATTAGTGCACCAGTGGTGGCTATGGATGGTCTACCACAAGGCAGGGATAGGAACATGGAAATAGCTATCAAGAGCCACTACTCATAGGTTTGAGGCTATAGTAGAGGGTCTCTACCATTTCTTATTAGTTTTATGAAAAATTTTCTATGCATGGTAGGGATGCAGGTACTGGCAACAACCATGAGTGGTCCACCACAAGACAAGGTTGTGGCAAGGGTTTGCCCTCTAATTTTTCTTGTTCATTTTTTTGTGGAAATAGAGGGCATAGGTGAGGGTTGAGTGCATTGGGAATCATAGAATCCATGAGCAAATTGCACCCTCATGTAGAAAGGGCTAGAGGGGAGATGCGATGTCCATGAACATATTTTTGTTATTTTTTCTACATGGCATGGAGGTGTTGCCATGGATACGGCCATAGGGATCGCGATCATGGTTGGGGCTAAGCACATAGGGCATGGTGAAAGTGATAATAGGCAGCACCATGGAAAGGCATGGTGCTTAGAAAGGTAGGAGATCAGTGTGTAGTGCCACAACAAGGAATGATGCATAGAGAAAGCATTGGTGTAGCAAACAAACCTCAGTTCACTAGCAATGGCTAGGACTACACTCCCATTTTGGAGGCATAGTTGATGCCAAGTGTTCATCAAAATGGCTTGTCCAACAGTTAGCCTTTTTTTAGACTATGCTCCGTGTAGGGTGTAATCAGCAACTAGAAGTTTTTATTTACAACTTGGGACTATGCTCTGCGGTGTTCCAAAGCATAGTTAGGGTGATCTCAAGCTCTAGAGTTAGAAAAAAATTACGATTTTCTAGACTACATTCCTAGAGTTAGCCCAAAGTTAGAAAAAATTTGCAACATTCCAGACTACACTATTCAGAGTGAGAAACATTTTTTTAAAAAATTTTTAAATCAAAGCCAAACTTGTAAAATGCAATAATGCCAAGAATGCAAACTTGCAACAAGGCTAAACTTGCAAGCTGAAATAATGCTAGACTACCTAAAACATGCAAACTATGATAATGCTAAATGTGTGAACATGTAAAACAAGATGCTAATATTATGTAGAACATGTTGTACCCTAGTGAGTACTAGGCATGTTAGATGTATGTGTTGATGTCCTATACCGATTGGGCCCTAAGATATTTTTGCTAACCGATGTTATGCTATCCTAATTTTGCTAAGTTAAATTTAAAATACTTTATCAAAATTTACATTTGATGTGCTCATATTAACACTTCATTTTTTTCTTTTGTGGCTATAGGATGCTATTAAAGCCCATTCTAATTATTGTGGAGCTCATTGGCATTCTCTACTACATGAGTGAGCCCGTGCCCAACACACCTACACTAGATATGTGGGTGGGTTATCAGGTAGTGTGGTTCTAGCTAGGAGCTCGCGAGTTCCTTGAGTTCCTACTACAGAGCTTCAGTGTGATGATATGGTCACACTTAGTGGTAGTGTCCATGAGCATCATCATTGAGACATTACTGCCTATGGTTAATTGCAACATTTTAAAGTTTATGTTCAATGATACCATTATTGATGATGATAGAACAAGTAGTTTAAGTAGAGGCCCCAAGGGTGCTCAGCATTTATCTAAGATCTAGCAGATGTCAGAGTTCTCTTGCTACAATAAGAGCAACACCCTCTTTGTTGCTCTATGCATGTACACTTTGTTCTAGAACCCACCTGGAATGATATACTACACTAGAAGGTAAGTGCTCTTATGGTTTCTATGTTATGTCCTTTACTACTAGCTCATACTAAGTTGCTAACTACCCATGCCTATTGCTAGATTCAGAGTTATGATTAGGGTCTCCATGATGAGAATGATGCTCTTACCTTGACTCATACCACCCTAGAGGTATTCTCCTCTAGTCTAAACTTTCAAGAGATGATACTTGAGTAAGTGGAAGCTAATCTAAGGTCCTACCCCATCTAGTACCTAAGGGCATTTGAGTGGTGCAAGATCCATGATTGGCTAGATGAGGAATGGGCTAATGGTGAGCTCAACCTTGAGGAGATGCCTACATCACCACCTCCACCTTGCACACCATTTGTTCCATGTAAATATCTATTGTGTTGGCTCTTGTGCTTATTCACATATGCTTGTTGATTTTCCCTTACATGATGTTAACATTGTTTTTTTCCTTTATTGTAGTAGCAGTTGCTTTAGGAGAGTTGATGATGGTCACCATAGGCCACACTAAGGCCACCCTCATCATGAAGTATGGTGATGTAGAGTGTGCATAGCATTTGTTGTGCCACCAGGCCTCAAAGTTGTTGACCAGAAGGCTGACACATGCTAGGTTGATGGACCTTTTCTTCACCCTTAGCCCAAGCATTTTGGTGGCCAAAATGATCACAATCATACACTCCTTCAGTAGTGATGTCCACCACTTCATCAACTGCATATGAAATGTGAGGGTAGTTTTGGACTTCAATGAGGCCTTCTTCACTTACCTCTTTGGCCTCGCTACTGATGGCCCATTGGTTATTAACAAGGCTAATAGGGAGGTGGACCACAGAGGAGAGATCAAGGGCTAGTTGATAATCACTTGATCTCACAAGGGCATCCCCATCAAAGATGTTCTTGTGTCTAAGGTCCAAGAGCTCTACCCTCTTTTTTGTGCCCATGCCTTCCCAAAGTTTTTCTCCCGAGGAAAAATCCTTAGGCTGCAATAGGCACAAGTGATGAATGAGGTACTATAGAAGGGCATGAGGTTCAACTAGGCCTCCTACATCACCACTAGCCTACATGCAAAGATCACTAGGTTGTGCTTCAACCTCTAGGCAAGGTCTTATGTACACTTCACATTCTTCACAAGGTATTTGCAAAGGTTCATGGAGCTCTTGGTGGTTCATGATAGTGGGTGATGGGCAATGCAGGACCATAAGAAGCTATCAAAGCTTTGGGTAAAGCATATGTTCGCAACCAATCATGCACAAGACCCTCCAGAAGCGATCGATGAATCCCATTTGGTAATGACCAAAGGTCTCTTAGGGTGGTCATAGTATTCGCGTGATAGTGTAGGCAAGGGTCCCCTAGTTATCACTAGGGATGTGAACAAGGCTAACCACTATATTGCAGAAATGGTGGAACCATCCAAGGTGAAGATCAAGAGCCCATGCCCCGTAGAGGATACTACTCTTGAGGTTGGAGCAGCAAGCATCAAGAAACTTCACCTCAAACTTCCTAGCTTGCATATAGATGTCATAGATAAGTATATGTACATTGGTAGATGCATTTGTTATGTTTATATTTTTATGTTTTTTGCTATGTTATATTAATGATAACATGTTATATTCGTAAATTAGGAGAGAGGGCTACTAAAGCAATGGTGGTAGCACTAGCAGAGGTGACCGATCCTTAAGCTAAGAAGGAGGAAGCACATAAGGAGGAACTAACAATTGGGGGAGGGGCTATTCCACCCTGATGGGGGTGATTTTAACCACCTTTTTAACAATGTGCAACTAGGTGATCCCCCTACTCTCACACCTAAGGGCTTGCTATGTAAATGCCTTAGATTTCCATCTATTATTGCTCTTTTGCTCTTGCATCTTCAACTATTTAGTTGTTGCTTATTGCATTGTTATGTCACAACCCTAGATGAGCCTGCTAGTGATCCAACGTCCATGTCTACCTACCACATGAAAACATTGGTAGAAACATGTAACAAGTTTGCCTTCATAGAAGTCATCATGGAGGACATGGTTGACCACATACAATAGCTAGATCCCAAGCTCAGTATGCATATGATGTTGCTTTACCAACTAATTTACTACTTAGTTCATTACTAAGGTTGATTTGCTTGTTGCATGTCAACAAGTTCTAATCTTTGTTGGGATTTGAGAAGTGTGGCCAAAGTGGATGCCATCCTTGAGTTCCCTCTTGAAGTGAAGTACGTGCCTCAATATATATATGAGGTAATCAACAAGTGCATGCTTTCTTATGTGAAAGCATTATGGATCTGCAGGTGCTTAAATGAGCACCCGTGGAAGTGTGTGCACAAACTTTAAGAGAGGGTGAAAAGTAAAGACATGAAGATTGAGGACCTTTACTCTTCATATGAATTTTTGGTAGCTCGATCACAGGGAGATAGTACGTGGTAGACTACAGAGATCAATTATGCTAGGTACTAGTAGGCCATTCATGACAAAAATGAGGCCACTAGAGAGATTATTAAATAGCAACTATAGATGGATCTACTTGCCTAAAAAAATTAAGACTGGAAGAACTTCAATACCAAGGTGTACAAGTGGGGGAAAATGTAAAAGAACCACAAACACCACTATAAACATGAGCAAGACACGTATCTTCAATAGCTCAAAGAAGAGTTCATCAAATGCTACTGCCATGAGATGTTTCTTGAGGCAATTGATAAGAGATGGGCCTATGAGTTGTCTGCTCATCATATAGTGGTTAGTGGTTCCCTAGAGAGCCAAATTGTTATGCCCTCAAGAGAGGCTTCATCTCCTATGTTTTCCATGGAGTTGCTCACATGGATCACTGTGGACAAAGGCAAGACCCTCATGGTAGTTGACTTTGGCTAGGAGGACTAGATGTAGATATCTAAGGCCAAGATCCTCCAATGCTTGTAGGAGGGCCTTGATAGCTTACCTCTAGACATGATTGATGCAAGACGCTCTAAGATTAGTTTTTTGTGTTGCTTTTATGCTTTTTGCATGTTGGTTTGTATATTGTACATTTGCTTACAAGTTTGCTGTTGTTGTTGTTAACAAGCTCCAACCAATGCTGTAGGCCCTAGAGGCACAATGGAGGAAGAAAGGCCTCCACCCCCTTCTAGTACCACTAGTTGAACATATCTTGATGTAGCCTTGCTATTGGGAATTTTTGCATTCTTTTGTATTTTTGCTATATGGTGTGAATGATCATGCTATGTACTATTATTTAAATGAGATGAAATGCATGTTATTGCTATGGTATGTATGATGTGTATACTTTTGCATTTATTTACTATGTGTTTCATGTTAATAATGCGATGAATTTATGCCCCATGCTAGTTTAAGGCCATGGAAGAAGGGCCAATGTTAGTTTTGGACCATTTCAAGCCATGTGGTTCCTAGTTTAAGGTCATTTCAGGCCACATATGTAGATAACATGTGTTGTTAATTTTAGGATGTTCTAGGCCCTAGTGGTAGTTTATGGCCATTTTGAGCCATGCATTGAAAGGAAAAGTGTTGCCAGTTTTAGGCCATGGCAAGTCATGTGGTGCCAATTTAGGGCCATGATGAGCCACACAATAGTTTAAGGCCTTTTTGAGCCATGGTATTTTTGTAATACTTAACTTTATGATTTTTATGTATTTTGACTTTTTTTCATGTGTATGCTAATAACTGTTAAAAAGTAAACTATGCATAAACAAAAGAAGTAAATTTGTGACAAAGTCAATAATGTAAAATGCAAACAACCAAGCTAAATGTAAACAAGCAAAAAAAAATGCCTTAGTCATGTTGTTACTTCCTAACCCGATGTGGGTTATGAGGTGCATAAGGCTTGGATGGTACTATGCAATACTCATCTTAATCTTCATTAGCTATGTCGAAGGGAAATTCTACACATAAAGCATCTTCTAGGAGGTCATTCGCTTCTTTTGGCTCCTTGGGTTGGTCTGCTTCACATGTCTCACCCTCATCCTTCATGGGAGGCACGTCATTGAGGAACTCTACCTCTGACCCTTATTCTATGTCTATGTTGTTTATGGAAAAAGGGGCTACATTATCACCATAAATAATAACCTTAACAACTTTGTATGGAAGGTGGATTTTTTGGTGGATTGGGGAGGAGACAAAGTGCAATTGAGCTAGCTAAGGCCTTTCCAAGATTAAGTTGAAACCTAGCATCTCCTTGATTACAATGAATTTTGTACTGGTGGGAATTGCTCCCTTGCCACAAAGGATATCATGACTATTCCCCTTATGACAATGCATGATCCATTGAAGGACTTTAGGCATGTTGTCTTTGTCGGTTTGATTTAGTTGGCAAGATCTAGTTTGTTAATGACTGTGTATGGGATAACATTAGTTGTTTTCCCATCATCAACATGCACCTTATAGATTCTACACTACCCCATGTAGATGGTGATAAATATTGCTGTAGTAGTAACCTAACCCTTCTTAGGGTCAACCTTGATTACCTCATTGTGGAACACTAGGGGTGTTGAGCTCAATTCCAGTGGTGCAAGGGAAAGTATCATAGCATGGATGGATTGTTCATTGACTAGGATATCCTCCATAATAAGAATGGAGGTTCACTTAATGATGGGCAAAGGAGGTCATGATTAGGTCATACAAGCTCAATGTAGTATTCTTTTATTTGACCTATGCTAATGCATCTAGAAAGCCCATGCTACTATATGAAATTTTTTTCACCTTTATCTCCTTCATGTGGTCTAAGAGATGAATCTCTCATGGAGGATATTTGGGATTTACTTGCCTTGCATGTTTTTGAGCCTCAGTGATCAGTTGTTGATTGCTTGTGATGGCCTTCTTGATTGATTTGGCCATGGGGATAGAAGACAAGAGGAAAAGCTTCGGTGAACCTAGTGCCCTTTGCTTTTGGTGCTACCTAACCATTTTGTTAGCTAGGTGCTAGTTAGGCCTTCTAGGTTTCCACCTCAATTACATATTGGTCTTTCTTACAAGATGATCCCTTGGGCAAGTGAGGATTGATGCATGATCCACCACTAGACTCTGAGTAGGTGAGGAGTCCACATGTTGTGATATCTTGACTATGAAAGGTGATTGAGCTATTGCTACTACAATGTGTTATGGACCTTGACCTCAAAGGATGTTATAGGTGCCTAATGTGGTGCTCTAACAATGAAAGGGGTCATCAAACTACTTGATGTCAATGGGGCCCCAATGTTGCTAAATGGCATACAAACCATGAATGGCTCTTGCATGGTTCTAAGTTTTCATTTGCATTAAGAGGATCCTTACAGAGCCTCATTGATTGGTTTTGGGGGTGAACTAGGTTAGTTGCATGAAGGACCAAATCACCCTTATTAATCATGCATTGTATATCATCTTGCAGGGCCATGGTAAAATTTGTATTGTGTCTAGCCAATTGATAGTAGTGGAAAAACTAATCTAGCCTAAAATGTTTAGGGACCATAGTTTCATTTGGTGCTATAGCCAAGGGATTCCTAAAGAGCTTGCAATATTGGTCATGCCTCTTTTGATCCTCCTCAAACATCAACTTATATTGGATTATTCCAACCTTAAGTAGTTTTCAATGAGTTCCTATGGCTTGATGGGCAATGGTGTGTACTTTTAGAAATCCTTACATTCAAAGTTTGGCCTTGAGGTAGCTTGCCCCATGGCCTCCAATGCTGTAGGCTAGTTGCTTACTACAATGCTAGAGCCAATAGCCTTATTTTTGGTTGGGGCCATGGGAGGCTTGGCCATTAGTTTAGCATTGGTTGGCTTGTCCTTAATTCCCATCATTTCCATAATTATGCTCACTTGTTCTTTTCCTTTTTGGAATGCAAGTTCTTGTAGGCCACATAGGCTAGGTCCTTGCTGGCCTTTGCCACATCCTAAATGATATTAGTTTGAGAAAATGCTTGGTGTAAGGATTGTAGGGCTAAATAATAAATTTTTGACTTAATAAAGTCATTTACTACACCATTAAAGATTGCTAACAAGTGTGTTTCCATGATGGGCTCACAAATTTCATTGAGCAACGTGCTCCAGCATTGAATGAATTTTTGCATAGGCTCTAAGTGGACCTATTTAATTTACATTAACTAGCCCAGGGTCACCTTGGGCTTCAAGTTATACTTGAGGCACATGATCAATTAGCTAAGAAATTCCTCGAAAGAGGACATGGAGGCCCTAGAAAGCACACGATACCAATCTAGTGCTTTGCTAGTCAAGGATATGATGAACACACATATGATGGCATGTGGCCATGCTTATAGTAGAAGGAATTCAAATTGGAAGGTCACCAAGTAAGCATTAGGATCTTCTTCACCATTGTATTTGGTGAATTAGGGTAGTGAGACCCTAGTAGGAAAAGTTATTGGTGGAACCACAAGAATGATTAGATAATCCTGGTAGAAATCCATCAAATGTACCATTTTGGAGGAAGCAACCTTGAGCCACTTAACCTCCTCAATGAGAATTTGGATGAGCTAGAATGCTTGATCCAAGCTTGGGGAGGTTGTAGTGGGCTGCATTGGTTGTGTTGCCTATTGTGCCATTTGGACAACCAATGACTTGGCTACAGGTTGTAAGGTCATGTGCAATGCTTGTTGTGTGGGCTATGCCATGGACATAGTGGCTAGGCCCCACCACACATTTGTGAGATGGACCATTACAAAGGGGGCCAACATGATAGGTGGAACGTACGATGCCTGAGTCGCTTGCAGCAGAGGAATGTGCATGGTGTGCATGTAGGGTTGTGCCAGCATGATAGTTACCAACTAGGAGGATTGAGTAGATTATGATGGTAGGAAAAAGGGTAGACTAATAGGATGTACTACATCCTAGTGTGTGTAGTATGCATGATGGGTTGCCACCACAAGCACAGACCTAGAAGGTGATACCAAGTTTATAACTATATTTGGGAAGATAGGTGGGTGGGACTATGGAGAAATGAAGGTGGAGGTTGTCCACAAAAAAGAGATGTGTAATGAGTCCTCATGCTCTGAATGAGCCTTGAACTCATCTTTCTCTCCCTAAAAGGGCACCTTGTAGTTTGTCCCTACCTCATGCTCATTAGCTCGAATGAGCTAGGTGAGCACCAATTGATAAGTCTTGGTGAGTGGAATGAAATTGATAGTGTTGGTGAAGTATTTCCTTCCATTCTGGTGTATGAGCTCATAACTTCATTTGGCCTCCATTTCTTGATGGTCTATGAATAGACCTACTTAGAGCTTTGCACAAATGAAGTCATACTGCTCTTCATTTAGGATCATGTACTTGGAAGATAGGTTGTGCAATCTAAGTGATTGCCTTTATCCTACCATGGTAGGACTGGCAAGATAGTCAATTTGGATCTCTTGCTAAATGGTTCAGGCAACAACCACCTTAGAGTGAAGGTTGGAGGTTGCTCAGGGTTCATGATGTAAAGAGTAAATGTAAAAGTTACTGGCTAAAAAATGGCTAAGTACGAAAGTTTTAGGAAAAATAGCTAAGTGTAAAAATTTCTAGAAAATAACTAAGTGTAAATTTGCTAAAAAAATGACTAACTTTGGAAGCTATTGAAATGGCTAACTCTAGGACTACGCTTACTATGCTAAGAGCCAATCATGCTCTACACTGTGAGCAAACTACACTCTTCTAAGTGCCTAGAATTTAGCTAAGTTTAATACATAGGTTCTAAAGGTTATGAGTGAGGTTCTAGGGGAACTAATGATGGGGTCTAGTCTACACCAACCAATTCATAGACAACTCTTGTAATGGCCTCAAACCCAGCTACTGCCATGATAGGTTGATAGAGGTGTTAAGCCTATGCTAGCCCAGAGCTAGCAATGGTGGTGGAGGAAGCATGCAAGACAACAACCAATGAAGGTTGCAAAAGGAAATGGCATTGGCCCTCCTTCTAGCACCAAAAAACTATGGCAACCAAAAATGTCAAAGACTGGAATAGTACATCAAGAGGTTTGTGGTGCACACAGTTTGACCTCATGTCCACATGAGGGCTACTGGAAATGGAGATGGGATGCTAAGAATAGTCTTGTCGGTTGAACTAGGACTTACAGAGTGTGATTCCAAAGTAAATGCTAGGTGTTTACATGATGTTTGCAGCATCCACGATGTCAATGAAGGTAGTCAAGATTTCTAGTGCAAGATGAAGATGCAAATGCATGAGTATGTGCAAAAAATAGCCAAAAATGTAGGTAAAATGCTAAAATTCAAAAGAAAATGGTTAAAAATGAATGGAAAGTGAGTGAGAGAGAAAGCAGCACCACCCCAAACTAGGAAGCATAGTTAACTGCAAGAAAGGTGAGAAGGTACATAGTGTACAAATAAGCATAGTAGGTACAATAATCATAGTCTCAAGGTGTTTGAGCTACAAATCCTAATAGCTCTCATGAAGTCTATGTCTGCCAAGTTGGTTGCTATGGTGTCTTGTCGGATATAGTGGTCTACGATATCCTGGATGGTATGCAATGGTGCCAAGTGCTTGCTCAAAGTCTACTAGGAATTCCAACATTCAAATTTTCCAACCCCTAAAACATGAAGCGTTGGGATATTTATGGGGTTAGGGTTGTCATGAATTATAGATTGGACACCATGTGACAAATGAGTAGTTGGCACTACACTACACCCAACTACACTCTCCACTGAAGCAAATGATGTTATGTTGGTGTGCTCCAATAGACCCTGTGAGACTGCCAAACTATGACTATGTTGTCAAACTACCTATGCAAATTCTGAATAGACCATGATGTACCTAAAAATAATGCAAAATGGTGTAGTTTTGGAGACTATGCTTAGAAACTATGTGGTCTAGTCTCTTGAGTGGTGTTGAGCATAGGTACAATTTTGGGGCAAATGGGGGATGCAAAAAGGAATGCAAGTTGCTGATCTTGCTTGCCAAAGAGGCATCAGAGCTAAGATGAAGGTTAGTGTTGTGTTCTGAAGGCTTCTAAAGGTAGTTTTGGTAGACTACATTGACTATGTTCTAGAGTGTAGTCCCAACAGTTGGATAAATTTTGCAAAACTTGTGTTCCAGTGCTAACTATGCTTTAGAGTGTAGTAAAGAGTGTTTATAAATTTTTCCAAACTGGTTTTTCCATGCCAAGCTAGCTTAATAGCTTTTGGCTTAACACTTAGGCAAATTTGCAAAACTGATGTCTTTAAGAAAACTACGCTGACCACACTCTAGAGTGTAGTCACACTAATTAGAAATTTTGCCAAATTGTTTCTTTCATCCCAGGCCACCTTGATAGCTTCTGGCTTGACACTTAGGAAAATTTGCAAAACTAGCCATTGGTGTGCTAACTACACTGAAATTGCTCTAGAGCGTAGTCCCCACACTTAGAAAAATTTGCATATGCAATTGACACTTAGAAAAATCTTACAAATTTGGATTATTTATGTCAACTAGACTGACTACTCTTTGGATCATAGTCCCAACAATGGGGATCGTAGTCTCAACACTTAGAGAAAATTTTCCTTGTGTTGACACTTAGACAAATTTTTTGTCGAGATGAGGTGGCCCAAATTTGGTGGTGTTTTAGTATGCCATTGGTGCATGTCATAGTGCTTAACCTTCTAGAAGTAGTTACTTTTTATATAGGACCAATAATAGCCTAATCCTCTAATTTTAGTAACCATTGCTATACATCCTATATGTCCTCCACAAACACCCTCATGAACCTACTCTAGGACTATTCTGGTTTAATTTTGCATAAGCACTTTAAAATACATCATCATAGGACTGTCAACATAATGTGTTACTACCTATAATGACATACTACTTTGATCATTTGCATACAACATTCGTTTGAGTAGTAGTCAGGCCTTATGAGGATTCACAATGTATAATGTAAAGTTTCATATCATCATACCACCCCTTGGTAGGAGTAATATGAACTATGGCCATAAAGATATCCTTAGTGTTCTACATAATGGGAATAGCACAATCCATAATTAAGGTGGGTAAGTTACTAAATACATTTGGCATCACACTGAGCATTAACATTGTAATTTCATTAGCTATGGAATTCTCATTTTAGGGTATGTGTTGGATATCAATGTCTACAAATTATTGTAACAATTGCTTCCCTAGGTCATAATAAGGTTAATAATGTTGTAAATGTTTGGTTTTACATACATAGACATTTGTTACTTAGTTAACCACAAGTTGGGAATTACCTTTGATTATTAACTGCTTGATTCCTGGGTCATGAGCTACCATCATCCCTCTAATCAAATCCTCATACTCAACTATGTTGTTGATACATAGAAACTCAAAATGATAGGCAAAAGGTCAATTTTTACCAAATGGAAATATTATGATGGTTGTGGCATTGGCTCCATGGGTAGTTGAATTCCCATCAAAGTGAATGATCACCTCATAGTCCTTATGCACTTGGCTAATGATGTTGACATGTTTTATCAAGGAAGTCAAGATATATGCCTACATGTTCATCAATAGGTAACGTAGTGAATTGTATGGATGTAGCTTGACCTTTTGTTAAAGATTCAAAGATGTAATGAAGGTCAAATTCTATTGTTATGTCTTTCCATTGGGCTATATTACTACTTTCGTAGATGTTTTTTTATGGCTCTAAGGATGTTGTGTTTGCAAATGACATTGACTTGGCTTCTGAAAAGGTGGTCTCTCCATTTCTTCAATGAGAAGACTAATGCTAGACAATACTTCTCCACTTCAGTGTATCATGTCTCATGAGCAACTCATGCATGGCTAAGATAGTATACTGGCATTTCTACTCCATCATCAAATTTCTAACAATGTAGAGAGGTGATGGATGTGTCAAAGATGGCAAGGTAGATATAGAATGGTTTACCTTCTTATGAAGGATAGACTATCAATACTCATACCAACTCTTGCTTGAGGTTTTCAAAGACCTCTTGGCATTGAGCCATCCACTCATAGTGAATCCCTTTCTTAAGTAAGTGTTGCATGGGCTGTAAATTATTTGTAAGTCTAGTGATAAACCTACAAATAAATTACAATCTACCTTGTAGTTCTCAATGCTCCTTAAGGTTTGTAGGCACTACTAATTTTCATATGGCCTTAACCTTATCAAGATCAACATGTATTCCTACTTTAGACACTACAAAGATAAGTGTCTTACCAGTCTTGACAACGAAAACACACTTCTTAGGATTAATTTGAAACTCATACTTAAGGCATCATTTGAGAACAAGATCTAGGTAAATAGCATGGTTGTTGGCCATCTTGGACTTAATAACTATGTTGTCCACATGAAGATATAGGTCATGGCTCTTTGGTAAGTTTCTCCTATCTTCTTAAGACCAAAGGACATCATAGTATAGCAAAAGGTACCCCAAGGGGTCATGAAGGTCATGCTAAGTTGGTGCTCTAGGTTGATCCTAATTTGTTTCTATCTCAAGAATCCATCCATAAAGGACAACAAGGCATGTCTAATCATAGTATCAATAAGTTCATGAATACTAGGCAGAGGGAAATCATACTTGATAGTTACTTTATTTAGATCTTAGAAATTGATGTAGATACAAATACTACCATTCTTCTTTGGGACTATCACTATGTTGAACACCCATTCTATGTAGTCAATAGCTTAGATGAAACTGGATTGGTAGAGTTTTAAGATCTTATCACGAATTGCTAAGGCCCAATCAAGTCTAATCTTGCATAATTTCTACTTAAGTAGTCTAATGCTAGGGTTAAGTATGATGTTGCGATGGACTAAACATGGGTCTAGACCTAGCATATCCGCATATGACTAGGCAAAGGCATTAATGTTATCTTGTAAGACTTTGTTGATGTCTTGAGCCTATTTAGGTTCGAGTGAGAATTTTAGTTTAAAGGTTTTCTCCTCACCATTATGTGTTATGATAGGAACCTTAACTAGAGAGCCTTTAGTTATATCACTAGCCTTAAGGGAAAGGGTATTAACTAGGCTTTCATGCCATTCTAAGCATTTTTTGATAGAGGCTACATGGTCAACAAGATTTTCAAGCTTATGATCTACGTAATCAATGTAGATGCACTGCTCAACATCACCATGGGATCCATGTAGGTACAAAGGAAAATTGATCTACTCCAAAGTACTCATACTTTAATCCTACATGTCAACCAAAATCATATTAAGTGGAAACTAGGTAAAATTGAATAAAAAATGCTAAAATGCTATAGAATTATGCAAATACATGTTATTTTAATGCAAAAAGGGTCATCCAAGGCTATAAATAGAGTACAAACAAGCAAAAAAAGTGTAATAAGGGCCAAATAAATATCAAACAAAGGTCACACAAAGGGGAGTATGAGAAATAAGGCCACAAATGATCAACAAGGATCACAATTTTGCCAATTTGAGACCTTAGCAAGCCATGGTTACATGGTACCCAATGGTGGTCAAGGAAGGTCAAATGTCACCATTCAATACTAATCAAAGGCTAAACAAGGCTATATAAGGATATACTATAGAGAATAAAGGGCTAACATATTAAGGCTAAACAAGATCAACAATGCATAATAGGTCATGATATGAGAAGATAAGGTCAAACAAAGCAAAGTGGGACACATATGTTAAATCTTGGTCAAAACATGGTTAAAAAGGATTAGATTATGCTAATTTTAAACCTTAACGGGTGATGGATTGAGGCTATAAGGATCATAGGCTAGTTTGGACATCAATCAAGGCTATTTCTAGGTTGTTTAGACTAAAAAAAGTATGGGTTTTATCACACTTGACACCACCCCCCCCCNCCCCCCCCCCTTGTTTCCACACTAGCCAACATGGAATGGGTAACCTCCAATGTGGATGAAACTTCTAGATAGTTTCTCAAGCTTTTTTTGGTTAGTTTTTAAATTCTGATGGCTTGCATGTCAATGTAGCTAACTAGGGAAGGGAATGGGCTAGTTTTGATATCAGTTTTAGCCCCTGGAAATTCTTGTTTGAGCCTAAAATGTCTCCCACATTTGATCCATGCTGGGCAAGGTGGCCCCAGCATGGAAAGTAAGGAAAATGGATTGTATGCCATTCAAAGAATCAAAATTGTGATTATGGGGACTAACCAAGGCAATGCAAGGCCAAATCTATCAAAATTTGGATACCTTGTAGGTCAAACAAATCAAAAATAAGGTTTTAAAACTTCACCTCTTATTTCCACGTTGGCCAAAATGGATGGAGGGGAACTCAGTGTGAATAATCCAAATCCAAGCTAAAACAAGATCAAATAAGTTCAAATAGGTAGTTAGAGCCTATATTTGGAAGTTGTACATCTCGTTTCTTCATTTTAAGGTCATTTTAGAAGGTTTTGAGTGTAAAATCAAGTTGGAATGGCTTCCCCTATCCTTCCCCCCCTTTTTCCATGATGAGCATGGTGGCCTCAATGTGGAAGAATAGGGGTATTATTATTCTCTAGTCTTGGGATGATCTAGAAGCACATCAACCAAGTTTCTAGGCTCCTAAGGCTACAAAATATGATTCCCCAAGTTTTTGATTGATTTTGGTGATGTTTGGAGGCTATATGAGGGCATGTAAGCTCACACCTCCCTTGATCCACATTGGAAGAGTTACTCCAATGTCTAAGATTGGAGTGGATGAGTTCTAGAAGGCCAAACAAGGTTTAAAAAAATATTTGGCTAAGGCTATGAGGTCTTAGGCCTCTTCAGTGTAGGTTTTTAGCCTCTTAGGGTGTCAACATGTTGTTGAAAGGGAAACAAATCATTCCATACTGGCTTCACACTAGCCAGCATGGAAGAAGGGATGCTCAGTGTGGATAGATCATAAATCTTAAATGTACACCAGTTTTGACCACAATCAACCATGAATGTTAGCCCTTAGAGACACTAGTGCCAAGGGCTATAGTTTAGACTCAAAATTTCGTAGGTTCTAGGGATTCTAAGTGGTCTTTTAAGTTACCCCCCTTGGATCCATGTTGGCTCCATAAGTTAGTGTGGATACAACATGGAGGATGTTAGGGGATGAAGTTTTTGGATTTTTTGATAGGTCTTGATCATGCATGTGTGTTTCTAGGGTCACTAGTGTCAATTGCTAAGGCTCAGGGTTAGAATTTGATAATTTTGAATATTTTTAGGACTCATTTCCTTTGTTCCATGTTGGCTAGCATGGATCCAACATGAAGGATTAGAGAAAAGAAATTTTTAGTTGTTTTCGATCAATTTTGGCTATGCATGTTTATTCCCAAGGTAACTAGCACTAATGGACAAAGCCTAGGATCAAAACTTGGCGATTTTGAGGATCTCTTAAAGGGTTTTTAGCTTTCCTTTTTAGTTCCACCTTGGCCAACATGGAATCAACGTAGAAGACCTTAGGAGGTTGATTTATGACTATTTTAGGCTCGATTTCCAAAGTATGGTACCTTGGACAGGGTTGTAGGGTAAGTATAGGTAAATTATTAAAAGCCAATGCATGTATGACCTTCCATGGATCTTTCTAGCTACATCCATGATAGAACCATGTTGGCTAGTGTAGAAGAGAGGGATACTCAACATGGATGCAAGAAACTCATGAAAAATGATCACTGATAACAAATTTTAGCTACTAGAGCCTCTTAGAAGGTTAGGTTGGAAGTCCATTTAGAGGAAAATCTTGAGAGTTTTGGCTATCTGTTCTCCCCCTCCCCCCACCCCCTCCACCCATGTTGGCACCATGCTAGCTAGCATGGATAGGGTCTCCCCCACCGTGGATGAACTTGAAATCAAGTTTTGGATCATTTTCGACAAGTTTTGATAGGGTTTTGAAGTTTTCAAGATTGTAGAGGGTCGAGGGTTAGGATTCGATGTCAAAATCAATTGTGTTGAAGGCTCCTAGGTGTCCATGTAGTCATCCCTCTCTTTCTTCATGTTGGTCAAGATTGCCTTAGCATGAAAGGGGGTGATAACATTTTTCCATTTTTGATCAATTTTGTGACATCTAAAGGCTCTAAGAGACTTAGGAAAGGTTTGGAGGTCACTAGGGTAGGTCATTGGCCTATTTCGAGTTATAGAGAAGGTTATAATGTATACCCCTAGGGCATCCATGCTAGCTTCACACTATCTAGCATTGAGAACGAGGTTCAAAACCTAGGAGAAGCTTTAAGGATGGAAATTGACTTGATCTTTTGCTACTATCAACTACTAGAGGTTATGGTGAAGCATATGGGCTATCAAGGTGACATATATAGTACCTTAGAGCTTGGAGAATGGATTTATTTCATATCCCCTAAGCCTCCATGTTGGGTAGCATGGAGGAGGCGTTCATCAATGTGGGGATGGATGTAAGTGCAACATTTACTTATTTTAAGGTAAAAATAGACTACGAGAGGCTGTCAAGGAGTGTTAGGGTCATGACATGATAATTATACGGTCAATTTAGGCTATTTGAGGTCACCCCCACGCATCCATGCTGGCTCCATGCTAGCCAACATGGATGGGGCCTCCTTCAGTGTGGATCAACTAAATCTAAATGTTTCATGCACTTTTTACTAGGTTTGATGAGGTTTCAAGGTTGAAAAATGTGACTAAGGGGGTTCTAGGTCATGTTTTCCCATTCCAAGAATCACATCTAGGTGTGATGAATACTAGGGAATAATAATGGATGTCATCCCCTAGCTTCACACTAGGCTCCAAGCTAGCTAGCATGGAAGCCCAAAATGAAAAAAGCTAACCCCTTTCCTAAGTCTAAAGTTGAATGAGATAGGTCATAGCTACCAAAAATGGCAAGAGTGGTCAATGTGGAGATGTTATGAGGTGAGGGAGGTAAGTATCCACACTAGCTCCACACTATTGAGCATGGATACAAGACATATGAGGTTGTAGCATAGTTTTAGTTATTCTAAGGAGTCAAAAATCTAGCATTGATGGGGTTTTTAGTCTAAAAACACAATGCATGAGGGCGTATGGTGGGGCCCATGGCCAAAAAATCAAAACCTTAAGAAAATTAAGCTTAAGTGTTGTTTCTCATTTCACTTTCAGCATACAAAATACTTTTTCGTTTTGCACATTAGTGCTCTTTGGTTCTATTGCACTAAATTGGCAATGCGAATAACAGTGGAAGCATTTAGGTTTAGGATTGATTTTTATTGTTAATTTGCCTAAAACACCAACCACACATCCCATTCTACATCCAACACATTGGAGCAAAGCTCTAGGAGATTTTTTATTGTAGATACTATCTTGATTTAATGTTGAAGCAAGAGAACTTCCTCCCAACCAATGTAGAAGCCTCAACTCTTTAGTTTTCAAGCTTCTGTAGCATTGGTATAACTAGGATGAAGAAACATGGAGGGTCAAGAAAAAACCCAAGGCTTAAAGAGGTAACCTATTCAAGTTTTCCATGCATATATCAATTCAAGCTTCTTCCTCACTCACTCCTAGGTAGGCCATCTCTAGTCATTTTCTTACATTTCCTAGCTATTTTTTTGTTTTTTTCTAGTTAGAATAGGTGTTGTTTTCTTCAAATCTACATAAAGGCGATTGATGAGGTTGAATGCTAACAAAATCCTACCTCATATTTTGGCCATTTCTACATAGATATATAGTTATTTGGTTGTTCAAGATTTGGTATATTTGATTTGCAAAATAGGCTTGCTTTTATTGTGTGCTTTTTCTAAAAATTTGGAAGTGGATCCATCTTTGTCAGATATAGGCTAATACGTTTGTTAACATTAAATTCTAACAAAATCATACCCCCTATTTTGATGTTTTTTACATGGGTTTAAGGTTGATTGGCTATTGTGACTTCAATTTATGCCTAAATTAAATTAGGTTTTATGAATTTTTTTTATATGCCTTTTTGATGAAAAAATCAAGTTGTAAATTTTTTATTAAGAAAATGGTTGAATGTTGGAAAAATCTATGGTTATGGATTTTAGGGTTATGTTTAATATTTTCATTGGTTATGGTCTCATCTGATTTGGATTCATGATGATGATGTTATGGCTATTTTAATTAGGTTGTGTAATTATGGTTTGTGCAAATTTTTAGATTTTCATTCAAGTTTACAATTCTTTTCTAAATAAAAAGTTAGGGTTTTGAATTTTTAGTAAGTGTGGTTGCATAAGTCTCAATTTAAGTTTTCAAACAATGGTAGAATCACTCCATTTGGACCTCAAACAAATGTTTGATGAATTTTTCAACAACCTTGCATGGGAGGGGGTTTATGTTGATGGATACAGTTGTGAAAATCAAGCTACGGATCATGTAAAATTGGTTACGAATTTTTATTATACCAGCTATGGATGAAACGGTTATAATTTCAGTGGTGGAATCACTAAAATTAAGGCTTGAGGAATTTTTTTTTATGAATTTTTAACTATGGTTGTGTCAATTAGGCGTAATTCTAGTTATAGCACTTTACCCCTTGGAGATGGATGTTTTTGACATATTTAGATATTTCTCTTGCCAACTTCCATGCCCTTGAGGATGACTAAAGATATAAACTATGGTCTAAAGTTAGTTTCATGAGAAATAGAGTGTTTTACTATTTTTAGTAGGTTTTTTCCTATGGAAATTTTTTCTAGGTTTTAATGTTTTTTTCTAAATTAATATATGATTTAGACTAAGGTATAATTTTGGCTATGATTTTTAGGCTATAATATTTTGGCTACGATATTTTGGTTGTAATGGTTTAATGACTATGGAGGTCATAAATTGGTTGTTGTCAAATCTCTAAACAAATTTTGACAAACACTTTAGAGTTTTTTATAGGGCCTAATTTCAACCCTAACTAAGGTGTTTGATGAAATTTATAAGGAAATTCTAAATGTTGAAACATGATCCTAACAATACCTATATTTTCCTTTTGTAGGGTCCTAGTAAAGCGTGTGCTTATTATGGTTGATTTGGTTAGCATCCTATGTTGTATTTGCCAGCCCAAGGCCAACACCACTCTACCTAACATGGTTTTGGAAAAGGGGTCACTATGCTTCTATTAGGGACAAGTAAATTCCTTACCTACCTTATGTATAACTTTAGAGTGATTATGTGATCACACTTATCTACAAAGGTGGCCAAGGTCATAGAGGAGACCTTGTTGCCTAGGTCTGTGTGGTTGGTTGCTCAGTTCATAATCGATGATCTAGAGACTTGAGTAGCAAGAGATCTAGTGGAGATGAAGGAGACCATCGGTACATGTTACCTTTTAGACATCTAGAAGATGCCAAATTATTCTTGGTACAACATTAATAATACGTTGATGGTGGTGCAAAGAGCCCACTCCTTATTCCAAAATCCTCCAAACATCATATACCAATTGTAGGGGTAAGCATGGCTATTACAAGTTTTAATGTTTTAGCTTTATTTAATTTGTTCATCTTTCCTAACTTGTTGATTTAATGTACATCATGAAGCTATAGGGTCAATAATTCAAACATTGATCAAGAATGATCAAATCTTGGTGGTAACCCGAACCATGTTAAGTGAATTCAACAAAGGCCCTAAGATCAGACATGTCATTTTGGAACAACTAAGGGGGGACTTTTATGAATACCCTACTAGATTTTACCCTATTTATAAGAAGTGTGTGGCTACCAAAATAGCACATAGTTGGTAGGCAACCCTAAAAACTATCAGAGATATGGGCATCACTGCTATGAGACCCACACAAGCTTTGCTAAGCAAGAAGAAGAAAGTTAAGAAAAAGAATGATTTTTTTATGTTATACCTAAGTTTTTATGCCTATTTTAATCTTAGGAATTCTATGGTCTAAACATAGTTGTACTAATGGTAAGCATTTCTCTTTGGTTTACAGGACCTTCCACTTCTACTGATGTCACTATACCCCTCATTGGATGTTCTACGGATACTCTCATCCTAAAGTTTGGTGAAATGGAGCTAGCACTAGAGTTTTCAAGGGGATAGGAAATTAATAACATCTAAAGAAACATCATGCTTAAAGTTTTTCTCAAGGCCTTATGGTGCCTAGCTCTACCATCCCATTTGTGGAGATGCTAAACATCATCAACTACTTCGATGTAAGAACCGATGTGTTCCACATCATAGTGTAAGGCATAAAAATTGTCATTTCCATCAATGAGGCCACCTTTCATGACTTGTTTGGTGTTTCCATTGATGAGATAACAGTTGCCACCAAACCAATGAAGGAGGTTAGCCATTATGCATAAGTTGAGGAGTGGTTTGGTGCCAACAAGGGCCACTCCAGACTTTCTTTTGATAGCTTCATGAACCTTGATGTAATGGAGTCATATCCCTTATTTAGGTCTTGGGCATTTCCTAAACTATTGTTACAAGAGAAGGTAATTGATATTGTGCAAGGATGGACCTTTGAGAAGGTATTGATGAAGGGAACTCACTTTAACTTGGTTTCTTCCTTGGCCATAGGCTTTAGAGAGGAAATTGTCAAACACTACAAGGGCCTCTCCAAGACAATCAACATTCACTATGCATTTTTGTATGTTACCTACAGAGGTTTGCAAAGTTCTTGGTGATGAGTAGGAATGGATCATGGGTGCACCAAGACCCAAAAAAAATCTCTAAGCCTTGCATAAAACATCTTTATCCAACTATGCAAGCTCAAAACCCACCAAAGAACATGGGAGATTCATTGTTTATGACCACAAAGAACCTTGGTGTTAGTTGGTGTGAATTCCTTAACATGGGAAAGGCACCTCTTATGTTCTTGGTAAACATCTAGAGAGCCCAATGATTGCATGCTAAGGATAATGAGGCAACCAAGGCCAATTTGAAATAGCTAACAGAAGAAGCACCACTAGCATCAGAGCCACCCTTTAAGCAAAAATCATCTTTAAGATCTGTTAGTTAGATCAGGTAGTCATAGGTTTTCTTTAACTATGTTATAAATGTTCTTGGCTATGTTATGTCCTAAGACTATATGTGCTAACTTAATTAACAAGTTAGGGCTATAGGTCAGCAGTGAAACTTAGTAGCCCAAGCTGCCACTACAAAAGAAGAACAACAACAAGCAAAGTATGCACACAGACATGTAGAGGAGGAGTAAAGGTGTATAACTACCATGGCAAAGGAGGAACAAGACATGTAGAGGAGGCACTCTTGCAGCAACAAGAGGTTGTAGGATTATCCCACATTGATATTGATGATCTAGATACCTTAGTCAACAAGCCACTACATAGGGAGCCTCTAATTGACATCCCCAATGATGATAAAGATGAGGATCCAGGTATGCCTATGGTTTGATGTTTAACTTCTTAGTTCTTATTGTTCGATGATTGTTATGCTTTTTGTAGTTCCTAAGCCACTAGTAGAGGCTTCTACATCCACATTTCACATGAAACCATGGGTAAAGGTCCCAAAAAAGATAGAATTCATGCATGGGATGGCAAAGGACATCATCATTCGGTTGCAACAAATTACATCTAAAATTGGTAAGAACTATGTTTTGTTATGACTTAGTTGTTTTGCTATGAGTTATATTTTATGCTATGACTACCTTAGGTTGCACATCATGTTTATGGTTATATTTTTGTTATTTTAAGTATGATCAGTTGTAGGAACCTAGCCCAAGACATGGAATTTGACTCCTTGCCTAAGCTTCCTCCTAACACCCCACATGTCTCCCTGAAGATATATGAGATTTCCACTAATCTTGCAATTTCATGTGCAAAAGCTTCATGGGAGATTTAGAGGTCTAATGAATCCATATGGAAATATGTTATGGCCTTGAAGGAGGAAAATAAAAGGCAAGCCAATAGGATCCAAAATCTTGACGAATGTAAGGCCTTTTTGGATGCCAAAGTGGCTAACTTAGGGACCTTACATACCAAGGAGATCATGTGGGGCTTGCTACTAGAATACCATTCATGACAATGTTACCCTATCGTAGGAGTTGCATGAGCAAAAAACACATATGGACTTAATCTTCTAAAAGGCTTAGGATTTGAAGGGTTATAGTGCTTGGGTCCTAGAGTGGGATAAGATACAAAAGGATCATAAGAAAAAGTATATGGCTGATCAAGAGGCATACTTAAATTGGTTGAAGAGGGAGATGACTAAACGGTAGAAGAGGCATCTATTTATCTAGGGCATTTAGACTAAGAGTGATTTCAATCTCTTTGAGAGCACTGTCATAGTAGTTGAGTCTCATACCTCTTAGATCACTACAACTATGGATGAAGTCTTCATGATTATGATCTCACAAGAGACACCATCATGGATAGGTGTATATAGGACTAATATCTTTAAAGGTGTCACTTTTGGGAATATTGACTAGGCAAACATGAAAAAAGACTAGATTCTCCAATGTTTGGAGACTGGCCTTCACCATCTTTCCCAAGAGTTTATATTACCAAATTGCCCATAGATTTGGTGTTTTTATTTTATGTTTTAAGTTTTAGTTTGATATTCATTTATGTCATGGTTTTGGTTATGCTTGTTATTGATTGGTTGTATGTTGTTACATCTCAGGCATCATATGATGTTAATACCCTAGCAGTGTAGGCGATGGTGATGATGATGATGCACCACCTCCTCCTCATCCTCTAGATGCACCTTTGGCATCACCAGATGCATGATGTGATAAATTTTATTTATGATTTATTTATTTATTTTATTTCATGTTGATTTTTGTATGGCCCATATTGGCCAACGCTTAAGTTGTAGACATTTTGACACTTATGGTTTCTTGTTTTGATATTTATGCCGCATAGTGTGACCACGGACATATATATTATTTCAAAATGTTTTAAACTTTAAGTTTTGGTTTTATTTTTGGCTATGTATGTTATTTACGACTTTACTACTTTAAGGTTTTAAGGCTATGAATGTTGTAAGCAAGGCTATGTTATTGATGGCTACATTGGCTATGTTGAAAATGGTTAGACTATAAGATTATGAATGTTCATAGGATTAGGATCACTTGCCAATTTTAAGCCATGATAGGCTACACATTTATTGCTAAATAAATTCTTAGTAAACTATAGTGCTAGCTTAAAGTCTTAATGAACTATGGTGCCAAGTTAAGGCCTTTGTAGGTAGTAGGTTTGCTAGTTTTAGGCCATGGTCAACCCTATTTTTTTTATCAATTTTAGGCTATAGTGGGCCCTCGTTAGAAGGAAACTTATATTTTTGGTGATTTTCCATTTTAAAATTTTTATGAAGTTTTCTAGTTTTGAAATTTTTATAGGGCTTTTGACATTTACAACATGTGAAAAACTAAAGAAAGAGAAAGGCTCTAATGAATAAATAAAAATGCAAATGAAAGTAAAACTTAGGCTACATGCATAAAAGAGTAAAATAAAGTACATAAAAGACATAACAAGTCAATAAAGAAAACTTAGGCTACATGGGTATTAGTACATATCATTATATGGTTATAAGAACATGGGGTGGAAGGGTCNTATTTTGCAAAATTTTGTATTCACCATCCCCTTCACTAACGATGTTAAAAGGGAGTTCATTCCATAGTGCATCCTTGTCATTATTGGCTTTCTCCTCTCTCTCTCAAGTCACTGGATTTCATGGCTAGAAGCTTCTTGAAATTCTATTTTAGACCCTTGCTCTTTTTCCATGTTGTTAATAGCTAGGGGCATCACATTATCACCATGAATGATGATTTCAACTTCCTCATAAGGAAGGTAAATCTCTTGGTGGATGGGTGAGGACATAGTTTCCAACTAAGCCAACCAAGGTCTTTCCAAGATAAGGTTAAACCCTAGCATCTTTTTCGCCACTAAGAAATCTATAGTTGTGAGGAATTACTCCCCTACGACAAAATCCAAGGAGATAGACCCCTTGAAAGTAATCATTCATCCATTGAAGAAATTGAAAGTAATTATTGATGTGTGTTGTATTTACTCTATCAAGCCTAATTACTCAGTGATGGTACATGGGATAACATTTGTCATAACCCCATCATCTACATGCACCCAATGCATGTCATATTGCCCTACGCATATGGTTATGAAAAGAAGATCCCTAGTTACTCTACCATTTTTGGAATTGTCCTTGGTTTCACTATCACAAAATACTAGTGGAATTAACTTATCCTTCCTTGGTGAAGGAGGAACCATCATTGTATAGATCTCTTCACTAATTGGAATGGAGGTCAACATATTGACTAGCACTTCATGATGTGTAGTGAAAGTCATAATCAGGTTGTATAGGATCAAAGTTGTATTTTTCTATTTCAGGGACTATTTAACCTATTCCATCTCACTGAGGAAATTTTTGTCATTGGTGGTGTGCTTGTCTATGCATCCAAAATGTGAACTTCAACCTTAGGTTTTTGTTGTTGGGATGTCTCCTCTTTCTTCTGAATTTGGATTTTGGAATCCTTCTATGGCTTGCTAGTTGAGGTGAGTTGGGCAAAGAAGGTCATGTGTATAGAAGATATGGAAATGGGCTTTGGTCAGCCCACTTCCTTTCATGCGTAAGTCTGGTTGTCACCCTTATTGTTAGGCTTTTTCTTATGCTTCTTTCTTTACATGGTTGAGGCTTTTTGGTTGTTGTTGGTTGTGTTGGGGCAAGAAGCTATGGCATTAGCCACGACAGGAGGCTACCATTTGGTTGTTAGGGTTGGCTAGACTATAGTGGATTGGGGCTTCTTGATGCAAAAACGTTCCCTCAAAGGCACTCATGATGGTACTTTCACAACAAAGGGGTGTCTTGACCTAGTGGAAGCCCTTTCATCATGAGGGGGTACTTGAATCACAAATGGTTCCCTTGAACACACTCGATTTTCATCTACATTGAACGTTGATATAATGTATGTAGAATTGTTGGCATTCAATGGGTTCTTATATACATGCATCAATTATTTCTATGGTTGGATAGGATTGGATGCATCTAAAACTAGCTCTCCCCTATCCATCATCTTTTGTAGGTCATCCTTCAGTGCAAGTCAGAACTCTATATCATGACCAAGCAATTGGTGATAGTGGAAAAAGTCATATAAGTTAAAGTATTTAGGTAGCTATGAGTCATCCTTCATTGCTTAACAGGGGTCTTTGGATATCTCACATAGTGTATCATGGTTCTTTCAAGAAGCTTCAATCATCTCCTTGTATTGAATGCACCCACTTCTCAACAATTGGTCTAGTAGCTCAAATGATTTTGATGGAAACCTAGTATATTGAAACCTATCCTTGATTATTTTCAATAGAGTGGCCCTAAAGGTTGATGGCTAGTTATCTCAATTATTAGTAGGGGCCTTGGGTGGGTAGATCCTTGGCCCTTAGTTAGTGGTTTTGGCCTCTTTGGTTGTTGTTGCTACAACCATGTTGTTTTGTTTACTCCTCTCCTGATTCCTTCATATGTGTTAATTTTTTTATGCCACATAGGCTAGGTCATGACTAGTCTCCATGGAATTCTCTATGTTCTTGGTTTGGGAGAATGCTTGACTAAGTTTCCATGGGTCAAGATAGTATAGCTTGGATTTAATGAAATCATTGACCACCCACTTGAATATAGCCAAAAGGTGGATTTCAGCTGTAGGCTCTGGTATCTCATATTGGAGACCATTCTATGGACCTTTTGAATTTTATATGTCAAAACATTAAGAAAAATGAAAAACAAGTTTATTTTTGTGTGTTTTTCTTGCAAGATAAGAACTTGGTTGCAAACAAGGAATGATGCATTCATCGTACAAGGGAAAGTGAAGAAAGACATCTCTAGGAAGCAAGAAACATCTTGGAAGATTTGGCATGGATTCAAACAAAGATGTCTTTCTTAGATAAAGACATCTTTCATGAGATAAACACATCTTCAGAAATAGTAAGATGTATTTCTCAAACAAAGATGTCTTTGTAGATTGCAGATCAAGTCTAGAAAGACATGTTCCACAAGACAAAGATGTCTTCCAAAGTAGAGACTTCAGAAGGACATCTTTTAAGAAATAAAGACATCTTCCAAAATTTGAAGGCCAATTCAAAGAGATGTGTCAGGCATGGAAAATATGTCTCCCATGATAATTAGTGATCATTAGCTAGTTGTAACATGAGTTTCAAGAATGATTTAGCAACACAGTAGCTATGAGAAGACTTCATGTGCATTGGGAAAAGTGCAAGCATTGTTACATTCATTGTATAATCATTTGTAATCATTGAATTCTCTATTGGTCCTCATTGTATAATCATTTTGGCTTTGTAAAGTATGTTGTACCTAATTGTGTAAGGATCAACAAATTGAGTTACAATTATTCCTTGTAATTCTTGTTCTTGTTACCCTATGGGGTTGAGTTCCTTCAACTTGTTGGGATCTTGCAGGGTTGAATGATTAGTGTTGTGGTACAACACTCCAAAGTTAGGCTTAATGATTATATAGGGTGTGATCCTATCAACCATATTTTGAGAGCAAAAAAGTCCATAGGTTTTCTTCTAATCTACCCATCTAGTGTGGAGCATCCATGTTGGGAAACCATGTAAATTTGTGTGTATGCTTTGTCTTATAAAGGTTCAATTTGGGAAAGTTATTCATTCCCCTACTTCTAAGTTCTATGATCCACAAGTGGTATCAAAGCCTAACATCCTTTGTTTCATCATCAACTTCAAGAGTGCACAATGGAGGGAACATCTTACTCAAAGCCACCCATGTTCAATACATTCAACTTTACCTATTGGAAAGAAAGAATGCAAAGGTTCTTCAAATCCATGAAATTTGAAGTCTAGGAGTCAATCTCAAAAGGCTACACTTTACCTGTTGATAGTACCATTGGCATCATCAAGCCTCACAAGAAATGGTCTCAAGAGGAAAAGGATAAGTTCATGTTTGATTCAAAAGAAAAAAATGTTTATATTATGCATTTAATAAATCTAAATTTAATAGGGTAGCAAGATGTAAAATTTCCAAAGCAATTTAAAAACTTTAGAAGCTACTTATGAAGGAACCTCTATTGTTAAGCAATTAAAATTATTAGTTTCAAAAAGTGAATATGATAAACTCAAATGCAAGAATGTGAGAATATCAAGGATTATTTTTCTAGAGCTAACGATTTTTCTAGAGGAATAGGAAAAGACTTGCCTAAAAGTGACATCATCATTAAGATAATCAAAACTTTACAATCAGAGTTTAGGCCTAAGGTCACATTAATGAAAGAAAGCAGAGACTTCTTAACCTTAAAATTTGAAGAGCTTAAAAGTGATCTCATAGCTTACAAATTGAATCTCATAAGTGAAGGAGCTATTTAAGAAAGGTCCATTGCCTTAAAAACTAATTCAAAGGAGAAAGAACTCAATGAGATTGAAGATGGAAATGAAGATGAGATTATCCTTCTCACCAAAAAGCTACAATGACTAATTGCTAGGAAGAACAAAGGATCATATCTGTAAAAATTTAATTAGCCTAAAGGTAAAGAAAGAGGTAAGAACTTTTTAAACTCTAATTTAGATTTTTTTTTCTATAGAATGTTGGATGTATGGAGGTAGAGGTCATGTGGCCTCCAAATGTCCTAGTAGCCTCAGAATGTGATACAAGAATAAATCCCTTGAAGAAGGAAAGAATATCAACTTTTATACAAGTTGGGATGATCAAGAACATAGTGAAGAAGAAGTGGATGCTAATGCAAAAACTTCTTAGCTCATCTGCATGGCTCTCACTGATGGTGGTTCATTAGACAATGAACTAAATGATGATGAGAGGTTTGATTTATTATGTAAATAACTTTTAAAATTTTAAAATCTTTGCACTAAATTAAATAAAAAAGTCAAGTCTAAAGTTCAAGAAATATCCTCATTAAACTTAAATATTTGTGATCTTAACAAATAATTCTCAGACCTTAAGGTTGAGAATGAAGCACTAACTAGATCATGTAAGCAAATGAAAGAAGAACTTACTAATGTTAAGCTAGTGATTGAAAGACTGATGAAATGAATAGAATCTCTTTGAATTGTTATGGGATAAGGAAGAAGTTCACAAGAAAGAATTGGACTTAGATGCTACCACCAAGAAGAGGAACCTTCATCTCCTCTAAAGGCACCATTAAGAAATAAGGACTCTACATCAAGGGAAGCTTCTATCCAACATAAATCTCCTTAAAGGTTTGGTCCTTTTAGTTATTTTTTTGATAGGATAATTAGATGTTATTATTGTAACAAGATTGGGCATAAACAATGGTAGTGCAATCTAAAGTGTTATCATATGAATACATGGACATATCACAAGACTTCTTGGTTTTATCAAAGTGCACTAAGAAAGGGGTTTATGCAAGATCATAAAGAATATTGAAAGTCAACCCAAAGAACCAAGCTTGTCAAAAGGGAATGGAGAATTAAACAAGACCAAAGAAATTAGGATACTTTTCCTAAAAAGTTTGTAAGAGGAATTTAGGCATTAGACATTGGAGAAATTCAGTTCAAAGGAGATTCCTCAAAAGAGGAAACACATTCTTTAGCTCTTTAGACACCATCATCTTCCAACAACATCATAAGTAGGTAGAGGTAAGTTTTTATTTTTGTTTTTAAGGTTTAACTAAGACTATAAACCAATGGTAACCTTCCAAAACCTTATCTCAACTTTTGAAGAAAGACATCTTTCAAAAGTAAAAGATGTCTCTGCCAAGACATCTTTGGTAGAACAAATACATCTCTTTGAATTCTTTTTTATTGTTGGAGAGACATCTTCAATAAATGAAATATTTCTATTGTATCTTTTACATGTGAAAAATATGTCTTTCTATTGAAAAAGACGTCTCATTTTTCATCAAAACCCTCATTTACTCACAGTTATAAAAGATAAAATCCCCATTTTTGTTGTATTCTTCAATAGAGATGACTAGGATTCCACCATTCATAATGATTGTGGCAAAGATGGCCCACAAGAAGGTTGGTATGTCCATAAATCCTTCCAAGAAATGTACACAAGGAAGTTCTAGTAGTGTGTCATCCACATACACTTCTTAGTTTAATAGTTGAGATGCTCAGCATACGTTTGAAACAATAAGAACTACTACTATTGTTTCTAAGCATTCTCTTAATTTCCCTTTGCATATACAATAAGCTCTATTGGATTATTTTACACTTTTAAGCTAGACTACATTCATTTCCCTGAGTTTTGTTGTGCCCAAAGTGTTAATTTGAGAATTCTACTATAACATTATTATTTTTGATGCTATTATGTGGGCTTTTACATCCATTGTTAGTGAGATTATTTTTGAAGTATCTCCTTAAATTGTTAATGCACTTCTAGGTATTTCTAGTCTTGATGTCTTCCAGGTTACTATAGGGTTTATGCATGACATTTACACAAATGGTATTATGCCCATAACTCATGATGAATTCTATGATGTATTATTTGGAAGAGATATGTCTTTTGATCAAGGTCACATTGAGTAGAGAAAGATGACTCCATAGGCCTTCATCTTGTCACTTATTTTTTTGTATAATATAATGGTAAAGGGAGGTAGTTATAGTTATCTACTACTAGCCCAGGGCTATGTACTATATTATTTTCTTATAGGATTACCATTAGATTTAGGGAACACTCTTTGTAGAGATATTTTAAGCCTCTATGGTCGGGAGAGGATCCTTGGATACCCTTACCTCATTAGCATGTTGATATGTAATAAGGATGTACCTATTCCAAAGTTTTCTTTGTTTAAAGGAAAGGGAAGTCTCAATGAGTACACAAAGAAGAGGATTGCTTCTCACACAGTAGTAGCAGGATCTAGCACCAGATCACCAAAATAAAAGAAGGAGGTGTCACCATAGTTGAGAAGATAAAAATCTTCTAGAGCTCAGATTACTTCCTCTTTGAGGAGGATATTTAGACCCATTGCCTGACCCATTGGGAAGATTGGGAGGAACCTCTCTTACTTGTGTAAGAGCTTAGATGTGGATGGAATACCTCCTTCCTTTGATGGACAAGTATCTAATGAGGTCACCACTCCTCTTATCTCTAACAGTGAGGAAGATGCTCTTGTTCCTCCACACCATTCATCAATAGTAGACCCCTCATGCACTTACGACTCAGGGAAGGAGTTAAATTCTAAGCTAGAGGTACCCTTAGCTAGTATTCAGGGGGAGCACTATGCTTCCATCCAATAGCTAGAGCATCACGTTCTAGTCTGTCCTACTTCATTTAATCCCTCTCATGTTAATGCTCCTAGCTCCTTTGAGTAATAAGCTATGGAGAGCATCTTTAGGACCACATTCCAATGGGTCCTAATTTAGTAGTTGCCAACTCCATCAACTCCACTAGCTTCCTCTCAATTTTGAGTGAAGCTTCATCCTAGGTAGCCTTCTGTGTAGCGAGTTGATTCCTCAAATGAGGATACTCAAATATCCAGTCATCCCAGCACTAGTAGTGATGATGATGAGGAGGAGACTTATCATCCATCTCAAGAAATGGTAGATTCTAAATTTGAGAATGTTAACAAGGTTAGTGATTAAGACCTTAGTAGGTTGTTTGATATCTCCTTTTGATAATTAAATAGGATGAGACATTTTGTGACTCCAACATATGTGATGTTCAAAATTTGCACATATGTGATTAATCTATGGATAGTTATACTTCGAGATGTGTATGGATAGTTGATGTAAAACATGTTGTAGATGATTATGGATAGATGATGTGTTTTTTGATTATCTATATGCATTCTATTAATTTTTATTTTACCTCTTTTACTTGACTCATTCCCTATTGATTCTTCACACTTATCCTAATCCTTGGTTGCCATAGGCCTTTATATGTCTTCATGCTTTTCATAGAATATCTTTTATGATGATTTTTTTGTATATATATCTATATATATTTGCAGTTTTGACCTTTTTGGTTATGTTCAAAAAGAGGAAGAAGTATTATGCATTATTATTATTGGGACAAGACTAACTCATTTTCTTAAGTTTTCAACATTATCGAAAAGGGGAATATTGTTGACATTTTGTTTTTGATATGTAAAAACATTAAGAAAAATTAAAAACAATGTTGTTTATGTGTTGTACTTGAAAGATAAGAATTTGGATTAAACTTGATTGCAGACAAGGAACAATGCATTCATCATACAAGGGAAAGTGAAGAAATACATCTCCATAAAGTAGTAAATGTCTTGGTAAATTTGAAGTGGATTTAGATAAAGACATCTTTAGAAATAAAAAGAAATCTTTCATGAGACAAAGACATCTTTGTAGATTATAGACCAAGTTTAGAAAGGTGCCTTCCAAAGTACATAGTTTAGAAAGACATCTTTTAGGAAACAAAGACATCTTCCTAGATTTGAAGGCCAATTCAAATAGACTTCTCAAGCGTAGGAAAGATGTCTCCCATGATCATTAGTGACCATTAGCAAGTCATTGCATGAGTTTTAAGAAGGATTTAACAACATAGTAAATATAAGAAGACTTCATGTGCATTGGAAAAAGTGCAAGCATTATTGTATTCATTGTACAATCATTTGTAATCATTGAATTCTTTGTTGCTCCTCATTGTCTAATCATGTTGGCTTTATAAAGTGTGTTATACCTAACTATGCAAGGATCAACAAATTGAGTTACAATTCTTTTTCCCTACGAGGTTCAGTTCCTTAAGCTTGTTGGGATCCTATGGAATTGAGTTGTTGGTGTTGCGATACAATACTTTGATGCAGGCTCATGATTATAAATGTTGTGTTAGCATTGAAACCATATTTTCAAGCTTTATGGAACCTTACGGGGTTGAGTGATTAGTGTTATGGTACAACACTCTGGAGCAAGGCTTGATGACTATACAAGGTGTGGTTCCTTCAACTACATTTTGAGAGCAACAAAGTCCAAATGTGTGCTTGAAATCTACCCTCTGAATATGGACTACCCACATTGGGAGATCATGTAAATTTGTGTGTGCACTTTATTTTATAAAGGTTAAATTTGGAAAACTTCTTCATTTCCTCCCCCCTCCCCTCCTTATAAGTTCTATGATCCACATGTTCCACCATTGGATGAAGTTCTACACCGGCTCAAGGGATCTCTACTTGACCTTCATTAGTTAGTCAAGCATAGTATCAAGCTTAAAGTTGTACTTGAAGTGATTAAAGAATTATGCTATGAGATCTTTAAGGGAGGATATGGATCCTTTTGATAGGTTATGGTACCAATCAAGAATTTTCCAAGTCAAGGACATACGAAAGATCCTCATTATACTGTGTAGCCATGATTGCAACAACAAGTACCCAAATTAAAAGGTTATAAGGTAAGCATTGGGATCACCTTCTCTATTATACTTGTTAAAATAATATATAGGGATGTAGCGACTAAAAATCTCAGCTACTAGAAAGCCAAGGATTCTTAGTCACTGATAGCCTCAACCCCAAATCCCTAGGACCTTCAAGGAAAAAAAATGGAATTCAGGATGCCATAGACAATTTGAAAAATCACTTAAGAACTTAGGGGGCTGAAAACAGGGTTGAGAAAAATATAAAAATTTTAGATCTAAAAACTCAAATGAATAAAAAATGCACATAAAATAAAACTATAAACTTTATTGAACAAATTTGAAATGAGTTTAAGGATATGTACAAAAGTGTTAGTAGGAGAGCAAAGGGGGTTTACTTAGGTAGAGGTTCCAAGTCCACTGAAGCTAATAGAATCCACTTCATGATCTAGATGCTCAGCCACTCCCAATGTTGTCAAACATCCTTTGCTGTCACTCAAAATCTACAATGTTCATCACCACTAGGGATAAGAAATGTAAGGGATTGAAGTTGCCAAATGCATCATGTTAATATTTGGGGATCCTAGGGAGCAACATTAACATCCAAGCCTCACAAATCCTAGGGGGTAATAGGGGTAATAGGGATACAATGGTTCTACACTGGTAGGCCTCAAGAAGCTATGTTTTTGCTGGGTAGTAAGATCTCTTGAATGTCAAAAATGCTAAATGCTTAGAAATGCAAAGTGTGGAACCTTGAAATGGTGTCGAGGTTTGGTTTTTAGAGGTCTTTGGCCATGATTGATGCTACAAATTTGCTACAAATAGCTAAAAAATTGAGCTACAAATTGGCTATAAATTAGTTCAAATTTCTACTATGTCTAGGAGGGTAGCTATTCAAAATCCAAGGGGATTATCATATATGAAAAGTGTCATACACTCATGGCCATTATATTTACCAAAAATAGTAATAGGAATGTACCTTACACACTAGCTTTGCTCCTTCCACATTGGGTCTTCAACCTTCCATGCTAGCATTGCAGGGTTCTTGTTGAAGTTGATGCAACATTGAAATATTTCCCATACTAGTTCTCTGCTAGGGAGGAGGTGTCAACATTGGGGAGATAAAGGATCAATGCTAGGGTTGAAGGTCAAACCCTTCTAAGTTGAGTATCACCCCTCTTCGATGTTGGGGGTAGGTGAGATCCACTCCTTTGCATCCCTCCATGTTTATTTTGATGCCTCTACACTAGGAGTAGGTCACCCACACTCCTCCACACTAGGGCTAGGTGAGATTTATTCTCCTACTGGTGCTTCAAGTGTAGAAAAGTGTATACCCCTCATAAAACCCATCAAATTTCCATTTTGTCATCCCAAAAGGAATTTTTGACACCCCCCCTCAAAAGCCCAAATATAGACACTAGGTGACTCTTTTTAATTGGAGAATAAGGCTTTGGTTAGTTATGAGGAATTTTTTAGTTCCAATAGTATGAAACATGTGAGATTACCCCTAATGAATTACAACCTTCACATTTACAATGAAATTTTGTCTTGGGTTTCATGGGATGAGATTACAAAGGTTACAACATCCAAATTTGGTGGTGTTTCATTGGCCCCTCTTTATTGGTATCTTTAGGATTAACTCAAGAGGCATCAACAAAGAATACAAAATATGACTATAGAGCCACCACTGATGTTCCCTCTATGTGCTTGATCCAATCATGTTGAACCATGCCCAAAAGTGCTTGTAATGATGGGATAAGGCTACAATGAGATAGTGGTAATGGTCATTATGGAGATCATCATGGAGGCTAACAATGCATTCCAAGTGTTTTCATCATGGCTATAGCATGATATTGATATGTTTTAAAGTGTTGGTTGCTCAGCAAGTATGTTTGAGGATCCAATCACTTTGCTTCAAGATTACTTTGGCCATGAGGCTGTGAGACTTTACTAGCCATTTAGCTTCTTGAAAATTTGCTTCCCCCATCCCCTTTTTTTTTCTTTGTGGACTGAAACTTTCATTGGGTTTCATTGCCAAGGCCAGTTCGGTATGGTTTTCCCATTGAACAAGCTACATTGCACTCAAAAAACTTGGTTTCCCCATCAAACTAGTCATGCTCAATGGACTCAAAAAACTTGGACCTATCTATTAGCTTGAGGGTAATAAGGCAATGAGAAAGAATATCTAATGCCTAGGTCATGACATAAATCTTTCATTTTTAGCTACTAAATTATGTTCTATTATTTTTAATTATGTTCATGGCTATGTCAAAACAAGCTACAATGTTATCCAAGATAAATTTATAGACTTGTTTAGACATAGTATTCCTTAGGGGAATAAATTTAACCCACTTAGTAAAGTATTTAGTTGTAATGATGATGAAGCTATGTCCCTCTATGGACTTAGGTGTTATAGGTCTAATGATATTCAACCCCCCATTATTGAAATGGCTAAGTTATCTAAGTAATTTGTAACTCAATCAATGATGCATGTATAATATTGCTATGCCATTTTCATGTGTCATAACACTTAATCTTCTATAGGAAATTGATTTCCATATAGGGCTAGTAATAGCCTAATCATCTAATCTTAGCAGCCATAGCTCTAGGTTCTATATGTCCCTCATAGACACCCTAATGAACCAACTCTAGGACTATTCTGGCATCGATTTTACCCAATCACTTTTAAAATACACCATTGTAGGGCCATCAATATAATGTGTAATCTCTTATAATGACATACTACTTCGATCATTTTCATACAGTGTTCTTTTGAGCAATAGTCAGGCCTTATGAGGATTCACCATGAATAAGGTAAAATTTGATATCATCATACCACTCCCTTACAAGAGTAGTATGAACTATGGCCTTAAAAGTATCCTCAGCACTTTGCGTGATGAAAATTGCTAGTCCATAATTAATGTAGACAACTTACTAAACATATCTGGTGTCACATTAAGGGCTAATGTTACAATGGCATCGACTATGGCATTCTTGTTTTGGATATGTGTTGGATATTGACATTTATAAATTGTTGTACTAGTTACTTCCATAGGTCATAGTATGGTTGTAAATGTTTGGTTTTACATGCATAAACCTCAATTACTTGGTCAACCACAAGTTGTGAATCACCTTTGATCGTTAAGCATCTAATTCCTAGTTCACAAGCTACCACCATCCCTCTAATCAAACCTTCATACTCTGCTAAGTTGTTGGTACATGAAAACTCAAAATGGTAGGTAAAGGATCAAATTTCACCAAATGGGAATGTCATGATGGTAATGGAACTAGCCCCATGGGAAGTTAAAACTTTGTCAAAATGCATGACCACCTCGTAATCCTCTAGCACTTGGCCAATGGCATTGATATGTTCATTAGGGAACTTAGGATCTATGGCTACATGGTCATCAATAGGTGATATAGTGATTTGTATGGAAATAGCTTGACCTTTCATTGAAGATTGAGAGATGTAATGAAGATCAAAATCCATGGTTATGGATTTCCATTAGGCTATACGGCTACTTTCATATATCTTGGTTGTTATGGATTTAAGTAAATTATCTTTGCAAATGATATTAACTTGGCTTTAGAAGAGGTAGTGTCTCCAATTATTTAATGAGAAGACTAATGCTATAAAATATTTCTTCACTTCAATGTACTAGGTCTTGTGGGCAACTAATGCATGGCTAAGATAGTATACAAGAATCTCTACTCCATCATTACATTTCTAACAAAGTAGAGAGGCAATGAACATGTCAAAGATAGCAAGGTAGATGTAAAATGATTTACCCTCTTGTGGAGGATAGATTTTCAATAGTTATATTAACTCTTAAGGTTTTCAAAGGCCTCTTGGCATTGACCCATTCACTTGTAGTGAACCCCTTTCTTAAGCAAGTGTTGCATGGGCTGTAACTTATCTATAAGTCTAGCGATAAACCTATGAATAAATGCAATTTGCCTTGTAATACTTGAAGCTCCTTAAGGTTGGTAGACCCTGTGAATTTGGATATGTCCTTAACCTTATCAAGATCAACACATATCCCTACTTTAGATACTACAAATCCAAGCATCTTACTAGTTTTGACACTAAAGACAAACTTCTTAAGGTTAAGCCTAAGCTCATACTTGAGGCATCATTTAACCACAAGATCTAGGTCATGAGCATGGTCACTAGCCACTTTGGACTTAACAACTATATCAACCATATAATCATTGAGCAAACCTAGCATATAATCACTAAACATATAGGTCATGGCTCATTGATAGGCTTCTCATACATTTTCAAGGCTAAAGGGAATCATAGCATAGCAAAAGGTACCCCAAGGGGTCATGAAGGCTATGATAAGTTAGTGTTTCAGGTTTATTCTAATTTGGTTATATCCCAAGAACCCATCCATAAAGGACACCAAGACATATCCAACTATAGTATCAATAAGTTAACCAATAATAGGCAAAGGGAAGTCATCCTTAATAGTTGCTTTATTTAGGTCTTAGAAATAAATGCAAATATGGATACTCCCATTTTTCTTAGGGACTACCACTATGTTGGACACCCATTTTGCATAGTCACAAGCTCGAATGAAACCTACTTCATAGAGTTTTGAGATCTCGTCATGAATTGCTAAGGGAAAATTAGGTCTAATCTTGTCCAATTTTTTCTTAACTAGTCTAATGCTAGAGTTTAGTATGATGTTGTGTTAGACTAAATGTGGGTCTAGACCTAGCATATCCTTGTATGACTAGGCAAAGGCCTTAATGTTGTCCTCTAGAATTTGGTAAAGTCTTGATCTTGTTGAGCTTCTAGTAAAAAACTTAGTTTAAGGGTTTGCTCCTCACCATTGTGTGTTGTGACAAAAACCTCAACTCAAGAGTCTTTAGTTATGTCACTAGCCTCAAGGTCAAAAGTCTTAACTAGGTTTTTAGGCCATTCTAAGGATTTTTCTGTAGAGGCTATGTGGTCAACAAGACTCTCAAGCTCAATATCTAAGCGATTAGAGTCAATACACCATTCAACATCACTGTGAGATCCATATAAGCACAAAGGCAAACTGATATGCTACCAAGTACCCATACTTTAATCCTGCATGTCAACCAAAATCATGTTAAGTGGAACCTAGGTAAAAGTGAATAAAAAATTCTAAAATGTTATAAAATTATGTAAATACATGCTATTCTAATGGAAAAAATGATATCCAAGATAATAAATAGAGTAAAAATAAGCAAAAAATGGCAATAAGGGTCAAATAAAGATCATACAAAGGAAAGTATGAGAAATAAGGCTACATGTGGGTAACAAAGGTCATAGTTTTGCCAATTTTAGGCCTTACCAGTCCATGATGCTAATTAAGGCCATAGCAGGCCATGGTCACATGGTGTCAAATTATGGTTAGGGAAGGTTAAATCCCACCATTCAATATCAATAAAAGGCTAAAAAAGGCCATATAGGGCTATGATAAAATAAAAGTATAATTGAGGCTAAATAAGGTCAAAAATGCACAATATGTTATGATGATGATAAAGTAAGGCTAAAATAAGGAAAAGTAAGATACACATGATGAATCTTTGTCAAACCATGGTAAAAAAGGGTTAGATTTTGCCAGTTTTAGGCCTTAGAGGCCATGGATTAAAGCTACAAGAATCATGAACTAGTTTTGGCATGAATTAGGGTTTTTTTAGGCTATTTGGTCCTAAAAATCAAGGGTTTTAAGGCTTCCACTTTGGACCCCCTCCCCCACCACAACCCCCCACCCCCCACCCTAGCCCATCCATCTATTTTCACACTAGCCAATGTGCAAGAGGTGATCCCTAGCATGGATGAAACATTCAAAGGAATTTCAAAGCTTATTTTAATTAATTCTTGATACCTAGTGGCTTGTATGTTAGGGTAGTTGACTAGGGAAGGTCATAGGATACTTTTCACACCTATTTCAACCTCTGTGACTCCTCATTTTGAGCCTAAAAGTATCTTCCATGCTAGTTCCATGTTGGCCAACATGGAGCTAATGTGGAAACTAAGGAAAACATGTTGCATGACATCCAAAGGATTGAAATTAATGTTTTGAAGCCTTCCCAAGGAAGCATAGGGCCAAATTTGCCAAAATTGGTCATTTCAAGCATCAAGAAAGACTAAAAGGCATGTCTTGAAGTCACACCCCCTGGCTCTATGTTGGCTAGTGTGGAGGGAGTTGGTTGAGCATGGATGATGTAAACCATAACCAAAACATGTTAAACAAGGTTGCATAGGCAATTGGAGCCAAGATCTGGTATTTTTGCATTCCCTAATTGCATTTTTAAGTCATTTGGATGAAGCTTTGAGTGTTAAAGTAAGTTTGAAATAGTCTCCATGCTGGCCAATGTGGGGTAGAAGAGAGAATATTCCTTTTCAATCTTATGATGTTCTAGAGGGAAACTAAACCATAGTTCTAGGTCCCAAGGACTATAAAGTATGATTTCTCAAATTTTTGCTTAGGTTTAGTTATGTTTGAAGGCTATTTGAGGCCATGCAAGGTCACATCCCCCTTGATCCACATTAACCTAGCATGGAAGAAGGGATTTGATGGGATTTAATGATCAAAACAAGGTTAAACAAGTGCAATTTAAGGCTACGAGGTCTAAGGATTTTTCAGTGTAGGTTCTTGCTCTCCTATAGTTTCAATTTGTTGTTTGAGAGGAAAAGGAAACTCTTTCGCATTGTCTCCACACTAGCCAACATGGAAGAAGAGGTTCCCATCATGAACTAATTATAGAACTTATATCTAGGTCAATTTCAACAATAATCAGTCATGCATGTATGATTTTAGAGTTGCTAATGTCAAGGGTTAGGGTTTAGTTGAAATCAGTCATTTTTAAGGACTTTTGAGTGCTTTTATGGCTTATCTCCTTGGTTCCATGCTAGCTAATGTAGAACTAGATAGGAAGATCAAAAGGGATCAACATTTGTCTATGTTTGGTCCATTTCTTAATCTTTAAAGGTTCCAAATGGTGTCTATACTATTCTAAGATGCATGCAAGATCATTTGATGTCATTCTGAGGTGTTTAAGAGCCCCAAATAACCCTCCTCCTCAATCTCCACATTGGCTCCACACTAGCCAACATGAAAGAAAGGATCCCTAATGTGGAGAAATTGCAAATCTCATATCTAAATCAAATTTGACCTTAATTGACTATGCATGTATGCTCCTAGGTTTTTTGGGATGAGGGTTAGGGTTTAAGATCAAAACTAGTCAATTTGGAGGTTTGCTAGGTGATTTTTTGAGTTACCCCTCTAGTTTGATGCTAACCACCATAGAACCAACGAACAACACTAGAGGGGATCAAGTTTTTCTATTTCAGATCAATTATGGTTGTGCATGTGTAGTTCCAAGATTGTTGGCATCGATAGTCAAGGCCTAAGGTCAAAATTTGTCATTTTCAAGGGTTTTCTAATGGTTTTTTGGCTTACCCCCTTGGTTCCAAATTGGCTCCACACTAGCCAGCATCAAAATAGTTAGGAAGACCTTAGGGTATTAATTTTGGGTCATATTTAATCATTTTAAGAAAGTTGATAACTCCTAGAAGTGCTAGTAGGGTTTTTGGGTAAGTATAAGGCAATTTGACGATATTTTAGTGCATCTATGACCTCCCATGGGCCTTCCTAGGTACATCCATGATAGCAAATGTGGAAGAGAGGGGTGTTTAGCATTAAGACCAAGAAACTCATGAAAAGTAATCACCTTTAACAAGTTTTAGCAACCAAAGACTCTTGGAAGCTTGAGTTATTAATATAAGTCCATCTAGAGGAAAATCTCAAGAGTTTTAGCTATCACCCTCTCCATCCAATCTAGCTCAACATTACCTAGTGTGGATAGAGTCTCTCCCTAGCATTAACAAACTTGGGATCATGTTTTGGGCCACTTTCAATAAGTTTTGATAGGGTTTTGAAGCTACCAAGGGTGTAGAGGATCAAGGTTCATGATTCGGTTTCAAAATCTATTAGTTTGAAGTACCTAGGTGATCATGTAGTCATTCCCCCTTATCTCCATGCTAGAAAAGGTGGCCTAAACATGGAAGGGAGGGCGATGATGACTTTTTGTTAATTATGATCAGTTTTGTGACATTTGAAGGTTTTTGGAAACTTTGGTAGGGTCTAGAGGTCAGTAGGATAGGTCATTGGGTTATTTTTGGCTATAGAGAAGGTTATATTGCACATCCCCAAAGCATTCATGCCAGATCCACATTGGCCAACATGAAGAGGAAGGTTCACCATCAAGGAGACGCTTCAAGGATGGAAATCAACTTAAACTTCCACTACTATTAACTAACAGGGGTCATGAAGAGGCATATCAGTTGTCAAGGTGACATTTATGATTACTTAGGGCTTAAAGAAAGGTTCTATGTCATACCGGCTAAGCCTCCATACTAGCAGGACAGTTCACCAACATGGATCAAGTAAGTCTAAATATTTCATGCACTTTTGACTAGGTTTGATGAGGTTTCAAGGCTACCAGGAGTGACTATAGGGGTTCTAGGTCATGTGGGCCTACTTTGGACATTAGATCTAGATGAAATGGGAATTGGGAACTATGAATAGATGTTACCTCCTTTGCTTCATGTTGGATAATTTTTCCCTAGTGTGGAAGCCCAAAATTCCAAGTTTTGATTAAATCTAGTCCCCTAGTGAAGCTCGAGGTTGGATGAGGTGGGTTACAACCACCAAAAATTGTAAGGAAGTTAGTTTTATAAGGTTTTATAATCTGGGAAGCATGAATCCATGCTAGATCCAAACTACCTAATGTTAATGCATAGGAGTTAAGGCTTAAACATGATTTCAAGCATTCAAGAAGTCAAAACCCTTAGCGTTGATGGAGTTTTGAGTCTAATAACATCATGCATGAGGGTGCATAGTTAGGTCCATGGCTAAAAACTCAAAAAATCAAGGAAATTAATCCTACATGTTGTTTTAGGTTATTTTCCTATTTAGGCTTCATTTGATGGCTAAAGTAAATTAGGAATTATGAATTTTATCTTTTTTAAATGCTTTTTTGATGAAACAATAAGCAAAGTTATTAATTTTTTATCACAAAAAAACTAGACATTAGAAAAATATAAGGTTATTGGTTTTTAGGATTATGCTTAAGCTCTAGATTTGTTATGGTCTCATCTAATTTGGATTCATAACAATGGAGTTATGGCTATTTCAATTAGGTTGTGTAATTATAGTTTGCGCCATTTTTCAGATTTTCATCCAAGTTTATAAATTTTTTAGGAAGAAAAAATAGGGGTTTACAATTTTTTCTAAGCATTGATGTGTAGAGCTTAATTTAAAATGTCAAATAATTGTGGAATCACTATGTTTAGAGCTTAAACAAATTTTTGGCAAATTTTTTACCAACCCTACATGGAAGGGGGTTTATGGTGACAGCTACAATTGTGCAAGTTTGGCTATCGCTCATGTGATATTGGTTATGTAGTTTTCATTATTCTAGCTATGGCTAAAAATATTTTTATTTTAGGGTTCCTTTAGTGTGGAATCACTAGAATTAGAGCTTTTGTCAATTTTTTATGAATTTTTAATTATGGATTTATTAATTAGGCTTAATTCTAGTTGTAGCACTTTGCCCCTTGGATATGGATGTTATTGACATACTTAGATATTTTTCTTTCCAGCTTCCATGCCTTTTTGAATGCCTAAAGATGTAAACTATGTTCTAAAGTTGGTTTCATGAGAAATAGAGATTTTTACTATTTTTAGCATGATTTTTTCCTATGACCATTTTTTTCTAGGTTTTAATGCTTTTTCTAAGTTAAAGCATGGTTTGGACTAAGGCATAATTTTGGCTATGAAGTTTAGGTTATAATATTTTGGCTATAATGGTTTAATTTCTATGGAGGTTGTAAACTAGTTGTTATCAAATCTATAAACGAATTTTGACAAATACTTTAGAGTTTTCTACAAGGGCTAATTTCACCCCTAACTAAGGTGTTTATTGAAATTCATAAGAAAATTCTAAGAATTGAAGCATGATAATAATGATGCCTATATTTTTCCTCTACAGGGTCCTACTAAAGCCTTTACTCATTGTGGTTGAGTTGGTGGGCATCCTATGCTGTATCAACCAATTCAAGGGCAACACCCATCTACTTGATATGGAACTGGAGAAGGGGTCACTGTGGTTCCATCTGAGGGCAAGGAAATTCCTTGCCTACCTTATGCAAAACTTTATTATGATGATGTGGTCACTCTTACTTGCATGGGTGGCTAGGATCGTAATGAAGACCATACTACCTAGGTCTGCACATTTGATTGCTCGATTCATAACTAATGAGCCAAATACTTGAGCAACAAGAGAGATAGTGGAGATGAAGGACATCATCAGTGCACATTACCTTTTGGACATCTAGAATATGCCAGAGTATTTTTGGTACAACATTAATAATACTCTGATGATGGCACAAGGAGCCCATCCACCATTACAAAGTCCTCCAGCCACAATGTACCAATTACAAGGGTAAGCATGGCTATTATAAGTTTTAATATTTTGGATTTATTTAATTTGGTCATCTTTCCTCACTTATTGTCTTTACACACATCTTATAGGTATAGGGTTAATGATCAAGGCTTGACCAATAATGATCAAAACTTAGTGGTAGCCCATACCATACTAAGCAAATTCACCAAAGGCCCTAAGATTAGACATGTCATTTTTGAATAGCTAACAAGGGATATTGATGAATATCCTACTAGATTTAACCATATTTACAAGATGTGTGTGGCTACCAAAATAGCACATAGCTAATGGACAATCCCCAAAGCCATCAAAGATATGGGTATCATTGCTAGGAGCCGCACACCAACTTTGCCTAGCAAGAAGAAGAAAGGTGAGAAGAAGGATGGTTTTCTATGCTATACCTAAGGTTTTATGGCTATTTGGGTTTTAAGTATTCTATGGCCTAAATGTAGTTATACTAATGCTAAGCATTTTTCTTTAGCTTACAGGACTTTCCACTTATGCTAATATCACTCAACCCCTCACCAGACATTCTACAGATACCCTTATCCTAAAGTTCAATGAAGTGGGGCTAGTATAGGATTGGTTGAGGGGGTAGGCATCTGAGAACATCTAGACAAACATCATGCATGTAGGTTTGGTCAAGGTCTTCATGGAACCTAGCCCTATTGTTCCTTCTATAGAGATGCTAAACATCATTGACTCCATTGACATAGGAGCTAATGCATTCCACACCATAGTGCAAGGCATACGAATTTCCATTACCATTAGTGAGGCCACCTTTCATGACTTATTTGGTATCTTCACTAATAGGATAATAGATGCCACAAAACCAATGAAAGAGGTCAAATATTGTGTGAAAGTTGAGAAGTGATTTGGTGCCATCAAGGATCACTCCAGACATGCTTTTGATAGCTACATGAACCTTGATGCAAGGGAGTGTTATCCCTTGTTCAAGTCCTAGGCCTTTCCTAAACTACTATTACAAAAGAAGGTAACTAGTATTGCATAGGAATGGACCTTCAAGAAGGTCTTGACAAAGGGAATTCATTTTAACTAGGCTACTTCCTTAGCTAAGAGCCTCAAGGAGGAAATCCTCAAACTCTATGAGGATCCTCTATGAAAGGCCACATGCACTATGCATCTTTTGCAAGCTATCTAAAGAGATTCACAGAATTCTTAGTGGTGAGAAAAAAATGGGTCATGGATGCACTAGGATAAAAAATAGTTCTCCAAGCCTTGAATAAAGCATCTTTATTTGATTATGTAAGCTCAAAACCTACCAAAGGACATGGGATATTTTTTGTCTATGACCACCAAGAATCCTAGTGTTAGTTGATGGAAATCCCCTAACAACATGTGGGAGACAACTCTTACATTTCCAATGATCATCCAAAGAGCTCGATGGTTGTGTGTTGAGGCTAATGAGGTAGCTAAGGATAATTTAAAATGACCAGTGAAGGAGGCACTACTAGCATCAAAGCCACCCTCCAAGAAAAATATTGTCTTTAAGATCCCTCAGTTATATCAAGAAATCATAAGTACACTTTAACTATGCTCTTAACGTTTTTGGCTACATTATGGCATATGGCTACACAGGCTAACTTGTTTGAAAAGTTATAGCTAAAAGTCAATGGTAGAACTTAGCAACCCAAGTTGTCACTATGGAAGAAGAGCAAAGATAAGCATAGGAGGCACATAGATGTGCATGGGAGGAGCATAGTTGTATAGCTACTATGGTAGAGGAGGAACAAAGGCATGTAGAGGATGCACTCTTATAGAAAGATATGGAAAATCTAGAAAACTTATTTAGCAAGCCACTACCTAGGGAGCCTTCGATCTACATCCTTGATGATGATGAGGATGAGGATCCATGTATGCCTATGCTTTACTTGTTATTACCTATGGTTTTATGTTTAATTTCATAGTTCTTACTATCTGATGATTGTTATTCTTATCATAGTTTCTAAGCCATAAGAAAACATCTCTACATCCATGTTTCACATGAAACCATGGGTAGAGGTCATGAACAAGATAGAATTCATGCACAAGATGGCAAAGGACATGGTTGGTTGGCTGCAATAGATTGCACCTGAGATCAATAAGAACTATGCTTTGCTATGTCTTAGTTGTTTTGCTATGACACCATATGATGTCAATGGTCCTAACAATGTAGGTGATGATGATGATGATGATGCACCACTTCCTCCTTTTCTAGATGCTTCCTTAGCACCACTGAATGCATGATGTGATGACTTTAGTTGATGATTTCTTTAGTTTATTTTACTTCATTTTACACATTGTATGGTCCACATTGGCCAATCATTAAGTTATAAATATTTTGACACTTATGATTTACTATTTTGATATTTATGCCACACAATGTGGCCATCGCTATATATATTATTTTAAAATTTTTTAAATTTTAAGTTTCAATTTTAGTTTTGGCTATATATGTTGTTGATGGCTTTATTTATTTAAGATTTTAAGGTTATACATGTTGTAAGAGAGGCTATGCTACTGATGGCTATGTTTTCTATTTAGACTATAAGATTATGAATGATCATAGGATAAGAGTTACTTGCTAGTTTTATGCCATGGTGGGCCATACATTTATCATCAATTTAAGGTTGTGGTGGGCCATAGATGCATGTTTAAAGTATTAGTAGACTATAGTGCTAGTTTAATGCCTCTATAGGCTCCAAGTTTACTAGTTTTAGGCCATGGCAAGCCCTAGGTTTTACCAAATTTAGGCCATGGTGGGTCCTCACTAAAAGAAAACTTATATTTTTGGTGATTTTTTATTTTAAAGTTTTCATGGAGTTTTCTAGTTTTGAAATTTTTATAGGGCTTTTAATGTTTATAGCATGTGCAAAATTAAAGAAAGAAAAAGACTCTAATGAATAAATAAAAACACAAATGAAATTAAAAACTTTGGCTACATGCATAAAAGAGTAAAATAATGTACATAAAAGGCATAACAAGTCAACAAAGAAAATTTTGGCTATATGGCTATTAGTACATATCATTGTATGGTTATAAGGGCATGGGGTGGAAGGGTGAATGTATACTTCACTTGTGCAAACTCTTCCTAATCTTTGAAAGATTAGAAAATGTGTAAGATCTATTCTACATGAGTCTGTACTTTCCATCCCCTTCATTGATGATGTTAAAAGGGAGTTCATTCCATAACACATTTTGCTACCCATGGTTGTCATTCTTAACTTTCTTCTTTCTCTCAAGTTGTTGGATTTTGTGGCTAGGAGTTTCTTCTTAAAATTCCACTTTGGACCCATGCCCTATGTCCATGTTATTAACAACTAACGACATCATGTTATCATCATGAATAATGATCTGACCTTCCTCATAAGAAAGGTAAATCTCTTGGTGGATGCATGAGGACAAAGCTTGTAACTAAGCCAAGTAAGGTCTTCCTAGGATAAGGTTAAACCTTGGCATCTCTTCCACCACTAAGAAATTCACAGTTGTGGGAAATCACTCCTTTTTCACAAAATCCAAGGAGATAGACCCATTGACAGCAACCCTTGATCCATTGGAGGACCTGAGAGTGGTTGTTGATGTGTGTTGTATTTGCTCTATCAAGCCTAATCACTCGATGATGTTACATGGGATGACATTTGTTGTAGCCCATCATCTACATGCACCTGGTGCACCTTATATTATCCTACGCATATGGCTATGAAAAGAGAATCCCCAGTTACTTTGCCATTTTAGGGATTGGCCTTGATTTCACTATCACAAAATACTAGCAATTTTAACTTCTTATCCCTTGATGAAGAAGGAACCATCACTGCATATATGGATTCCTCATTAGCAAGGATGTCCTCACTAATTGGGATGAAGGTCAACATCTTGACTAGCACTTCATGATGTGTAGCGAAAGTCATGATCAAGTTGTATAGGCTCAAAGTTGTATTTTTCTATTTAAGGAACTTTTTAACCTATTTCATCACACTAAGGAAGTTTTTTTCATTGTTCATGGGCTTGTCACCCTAGTTGTGCTTTACTTCCTCCATGAATCCCAAAATACAAAATTCAACCTTAGGTCGTTGCTATTGGGGGTCTTTCCTCTTTCTTCTAGCTTTTGGTTTTGGAGTCCTCAAGTGGTATACTAGTTGAGGTAGGTTGGGTAAAGGAGGCCATGCATATAGATGATATGAAAATTAACCTCAATTTGTCTTTTCCTCTACTTGGTTAAGGCTTTTTGGTTGTTATCATTTTTGTTTAAGGAAGAAGTTATTGCATTACCCACCATAGGAGGTCATTGTTTGATTTTTGGGGCTAGCTAGGCTATGATGGGCTAGAGCATCCTAATGACAAAAGGTTTCCTCCAAGGCCCTTGTGATGGTGCTCTCATGACAAAGGGGGATCTTGAGCTAGTAGAAGCTAAAGAAGTCCTTTCATCATGAGGGGATACTTGAATCACAAATGGTTCCCTTGTGGACATCCGATTTTCATGTATGTTGAAAGCCAATTTGATGTATGTAGTGTTATTGGCATTCAATTGGTCCTTATACACCTGCATCAATTAGTTCATTGGTCAAATAGGGTTGGATGCATATAGAACCAACTCTTCCCTATGTATCATCCTCTGTAAGCCATCCTTTAGTGCAAGGTAGAAGTTTGTGTCATGACCAGGCAGGTGGTAAGAGTGGTAAAACTAGAGATCATCCTTTGTTTCTCATGTGGGATCTTTGGTTATCTCACATAGCCTATCATGCTTCTTTTGGAAAGCTTTAGTTATCTACTTGTATTGAATGCATCCAACCCTATTCGACCAATGAACTTCGACCAATAGGGTTATACATAGGGTTGTATTGAATGAAGTTATAGTGCTCTTCATTTATTGTTGAGAACCTAGGACTTTGCCCTCTCAGTCTTAGGAACTGTCTACATTTAATTATAGTAGGATCTTTAGGATCATAGACCCTCACATATTGTTAGTCAGATTCATTGTCAGTATAATTGTAAGGCAACTTGGTTGATTATGATAAATACATGGCTATTGTGCTAAAAATGGACTAAGATAGGCTATAAAAGGTAAGAACAAGAGTAAATTACAACAAGTGGAACTTGAAAATGATCAAAAGAAGAAAAAATGGCTGAAAAAAAAGTACTTACAATAAATAGTAAGTGGGGGTAAGGGGGTATACCCCTTTACCAAAAATGAAAAGGTGGAAAGGCTATAACAAACTTCACCCACACTAGCTTCCCAGCTACCTCAATGTTAGCTATGGTAAGGGGAAATAAGGGGGTGAGAATGGAGGATCTCACACCTTCCTATTCCAACATTGATTAAGGAGGAGAAAGTTTGACAATCAAAATGGAAACCTAGGACTTTCCAGAAAATGATTTTTGCAAGCTGTCAAATATTACAATAAGAAAGAAGGGAATGGAGGTTTGATTATTTGGACCACCGATGCTTACTTCCCTAGGAAAATGTGGTAGTAGGAGGGGCTAGAAATGGATCTGAAAACCAATGTTGGCCTTTGGATCTCATAACTACTATGAAAATTCCAACATCCAAATTACTGTAGCACTTATGTTGGGTTTTTGGGGTAGAGGGGGATGGGTTACATCATTTTTCTTGGCAAAAATAGAAGGTGTTCACTATAAAAATTAAAATAGCAACTTGCAAGTCAAGGCTAGCTATGGGAAGAGCATATTTTAGTGCAAAAATTGGTCAGAGGCCCTCCTTCTAGTGCCAAGAAACTATAGCAACTAAAAATAATGACCATTGAAATGCTAAGGATTCTCAACTATGGATAGCCTCAACCTCAAATCCCTAGGGCCTCCAAGAAAAAATTGCAATTTAGGATGCCTTGGATGGTCTAGTAAATCACCTAGGGACTTAGGGGGTGCAAAATGGGGTTGTGACAAATGTAAAAATTATAGATCTGAAAACTCAAATGAATAAAAATTGCACACAAAATAAAACTATATACTTTATTAAATAAATAAAGAATGAGTTCAAAGATGTGTACAAAAGCACCCATAGGAGAGAAAAGGAAGGTTCACTTAGGCAAGGGTTCCATGTCCATTAAAGCTAATAAAATCCACTTCATGATTTGGATTCTTAGCCACTCCCAATGTTGTCAAATCTCCTCTGTTTCCACTCAAAATCTACAACATTGGTCATTTCTGGGGCTAAGACATGTGAAGGATTGGAGTTGCCAAAATGCTTCATGCTGAGATTTGAAGATCCTAGGGGGTAATGTTGATATCCAAGGCTCACAAATCCTAAGGGGGGTAATAGGGGTAATAGGGCTATAATGGTTCTACACTTGTAGGTCCCAAGAAGCTATATTTCTACTAGGTAGCAAGAGCTCTTGAATGTCCAAAATGCCAAAGTGTGAAACCCTAAAATGGTATAGGGGTTTGGTTTTATGGGTCTTTAACCATGATTGGGGTTGCAAATCTGCTACAAACAACTAATAGATTAGGCTACAAATTGTTTCCATGTCCAAGGGGTAGGTGATCAAAATCTAAGGGGGATTACCATATATGAAAAGTGTCATAACTCCATGGCCATTTTTTTTACCAAAAATATTCATGGGCGTGTACGTTCCATACTAGCTTTTCTCCTTCTATGCTACCATTATAGGGTTCTTGCTAGAGTTGATGCAACATTAAAATCTTAGCCATACTAATTCTACACTGGTAAGGAGGTGTCAACATTAAGGGGGATGAAAGATCAATGTTGTGATTAAAGGTCAAACCCTTATAAGTTGAGTATTGCATCCCTTCTATGCTAGGGGTGGGTGAGATCCACTCCTCTGCACCCCTCCATGTTGGTTTTTATACCTCTACATTGGGAGTAGGTGATTGGCACTCCTCCAAACTAGGGATAGGTGAGATTTACCCCTTGTTAGTATTTCTAGCATAGAAAATTGTATACCTCCCATAAAACCCATTAAATTTCCATTTTTAACATTCCAAAAGGAATTTTTCAACACCCACCCCCAACCCTTTGTAGCCCAAATATAAATACTAGGTAATTCTTTTCACTTGGGAGAAAAGGATTTGGTCACTTATGAAGCATTTTTTAGATCCAATGATATGAAACATGCGAGATTGTCCCTCATGGGTTATAACCTTGACATCTACAGTGAAGTTTTCCCTTAGGTTTCATGGGATGTGGTTACAAAGGTTAAAACATGAAAATTTGATGGTGTTTCAAGAGATATCATGAGGAAGTGTCAAGGGTGAAACCACATGATTGATGGGATCATCCTAATAAAAATCCATGATCTTGACACTTTGAGAGTAGAGGCCTTAAGCCTCTTCAATTCCTCTATTAGGTCATGGATCATCTAGAAAGCCTAATCCAGGCCCTATGGTAAATGGTTGTGATATTTTTTGGAAGGCTTGTGTCCTTGTTATTGGTTGTAAGACAAAAGGGAGAGGTTGTGTCATGGCTATGGTCTATGGGCCAAACAAGGAGAAAGAGGTTTGTGCTAGTATTTGGGACACAAATGAAACAAAGGGGGCATGTGATCCCTCATTTATATATGATTTCATGATAAACCCCAACTAACTATTCAACAGATTAGTGGTAGTAACTACTGCTAACATCACTTGTACTGACCTAGGCTGAGTAACAAGTGGCATGGAGAAATGGAAAGTAGTTGGTTGCAACACTAATTATGCTTGGTGCACAATGATGATTGGCATGGGCCCAAACATGGTTGGGTGCAGTGGTGAAAAAGGTCATGGGACATGTCCAAAGGAAGAGAAAAAAAGGGTATAGGTGAGCAATATGGTCTTTGGGGTCCCTTGTTGGAAGAGTCCCTTCAAAAGGTTCTCAAGCTCAAAAACTATCCAAAATTCATCTTCCACCTCTAGTTGCCCATTGGAGGTAGCCTTTTGGTTATCTTTGTCAACCTTAACTAGAAGGGCTAAGATGCTAACATAAATGTCATAGGGAAAGGGAATATTCTCATTCCCATTACGATGGATGAGTTCAAATTCCCTCTGAACTTTTGCTTCTACTCTTGGGATCAACATGATAGCCTAGATTTTGGCGCAAATGAAGCTCTAGTGCTCTTCATTTATTGTTGAGAACCTAGGACTTTACCCCCTAACTCTCAAGGACTATCTACATTCAATCATAGGAAGGTCTTTGGGATCATACACCCTCATGTACTATTGATCAAACCTATTGTCAATATAGTTGATAGGTAACTTGGTTGATTATGGTAAATACATGGCTATTGTGCCAAAATAGGTTAAGAAAAGCTATAAAAGGTAAAAATAGGAGTAAATTCTAGCAAGTGGAATTCAAAAATGATCAAAAGAAGCAAAAATGGCTAAAAAAAGTATATACTATAAATAGTAAGTGAGGGGTAAGGGGGTATTCCCCTTTACAAAAAATGAAAAAGTGAAAAGGTTGTAACAAACTTCACCCATGCTAGCATCCTAGATACCTCTACACTGGGTGTGGCAAGGGGAGAGAAGGGGATGAGATGAGGGGATCTCACACCTTCCTATTCCAATGTTGGTGAAGAGAGAAAAGTTTGACAACAAAAATGGAAACTTGGAACTTTCAAAAAATGGGTTTAGCAAGCTACCAAATTTCACAACAAGGAAAAAGAAAATGGAGGTTTGATCATTTTGACCACTAATGCTAGCTTCCTTGGAAAACTGTGGCAATAGGAAGGGGTCAAAATGGACCTGAAAACCAATGATAGCTTCAAGGTTTCATAGCAACTACTGCAAAAATTCCAACACCCAAATGCCTATAATACCCACACTGGCTTTTTGGGGTAGTGGGGGATAGATTAGAGCATTAGTCTTCATTGAAAATTTAGGGTTTTTGCTAGAAAAATAAGAATTGTAACTTGTAGGCTAACATTTTCTATGGGACCATAGATTTTAATGAATAAATCAAGTAGAGGTTCTCCTTCTAACACCAAGAAACTATAACAACTAAAAATCTCCACCACTAGAAAGCCAAGGATTCTCAATGACAAATAGCCTCAACCCCAAATCTCGAGGCCTCTAAAAAATGGGATTCAAGGTGCCCTAGATGGTCTAGTAGATCACTTGGTGACTTAGGGGGGTGCAAATGGGGTTGTGAAACATGTAAAAATTGCAAATCTAAAAACTTAAAACAAATACAAATTACACACAAAATGAAATTATAAACTTTATTGAATGGATAAAGGATGGGTTTAGAAATGTGTATAAAATGTGCCCATATGATAGCAAATGGGGGTTCACTTGGGTAGGGGTTCCAAGTCTATTGAAGCTGATAGAATTCACTTCATGATCTAGATGCTCAACCACTCCCAATGTTATCAAACCTCCTCTACTGCTACTCAAAACCTACAATGTTGATCACTGCTAGGGTTCAGAAATGTGAAGGATTGGGGTTGCCAAAATGCTCCACTCTGGGATTTGGAGATCCCAAGAGGTAGCATTAACACCTAAGGCTCACAAATCCTAAAGGGAGTAATAGGGGTAACAAGGCTACAATGGTTCTCTCCTGGAATACTTTAAGAAGTTGCATTCTACTAGGTAGGAAGAGTTCTTGAATGTCCAAAATGCCAAATTCCCATACATGCCAAAAGTGTGGAACCTTGAAATGGTGTGGGGGTTTGGTTTTTATATGTTTTTGGCCATGAAATGGGCTGAAAATTTGGTGCAAATGATTGAAAAATTGGGCTACAAATTGTTGCAAATTTTTGCCACATCTAGGGGCGTAGGTGCCCAAAATTTTGGGGGGTGGATGGATTACCATATATGGAAAGTGTCATACCCCCATGGCCATTCCATTTACCAAAAATAGTAACAAGGGTGTACCTTTCACACTAGCTTTGCTCATTCCATGCTAGCATTGCAAGGTTCTCACTAGAGTTGATGTGACATTAAAATCTTGATCATGTTGCTTCCACACTAGGAAGGAGGTGTCAATGTTGAAGGGATGAAAGATCAACATTGGAGGTGAAAGTCAAAATCCTTCCATGCTAAGTATTACTCCCCCTTCTATTCTAGGGATAGGTGAGATCTACTTCCCTACATCCCTCCATGTTGGTTTTGATGCCTTTGCACTGGGGGTAGCTAACCCACATCCCTCCACACTTGGGATAGGTGAGATTTACCACACTGCTGGTGTTTCCAACGTAGAAAAGTGTATACCCCCCATAAAACCCATCAAATTACCATTTTTGACATCCCAAAAGGAATTTTTAACCCTCCCAAGCCCAAATATAGACACTAGATGACTTGTTTCTCTTAGGGAATGAGGCTTTGAACACTTATGAGGCATTTTTTAGCCTCAAAAGTATGAAACATGTGAGGTTACCCCCCATGGGTTACAACTTTCACATTTACAATGAAGTTTTACCTCGGGCTTTATGGGATGGGGTTACAAAGGTTACAACATGTAAATTTGGTGGTCTTTCAATATGACCAAAGCCAAAATTAGTACCATCACAACACAGATACCAAATTGGTAGCCAATCTTGAATGGTATTGCCCATGTCTATCAAGCTAAAGTAAAGAACAAAGACATGTAGATCAAAGACCTCATAGAATACATGAGATTAACAAATCTTTGATATGTTAATCTAGCCATGCTCATAGAAGGTAGACCTAGAAATGAACTAGGAGAACAAGTGGCTATAGTGTACACAATGTATGAAAAGAAGTTTGTAGACCAAGAAGATGCATAATAGAAACTACACATCACAAACTCTAAACTTCAAGTAGTAAAGGCCAGCTACCAAGATCAAAAGGATGTCATAGCAAATCTAGCTTGTAGAATGACAAACTAACAAGAGCTAAGAAACATGGCCAAAGCATTTGAAAAAGTATCCACAAGGGGCATCTAAGTAAAAATGCTTTAAATGAAATGCATTAAGATTTCTATTTAACTTGCATCCTTGCAAATCAGCAACTTTGTAAACATGGGGGCCAATGTATGGGCCTAACCACATAGGAGAAAACTTATTTTGAGAACCTATTTAACTAGACACTTTATCTCTTTTTAGGACTAGAACTCTTACTTTAAAGACTTTACCTACATACTTCTTGTCAAATCATCTTTTAATAATTTTTTGATGATTAAGGTTACAAAAAACAATACATATTTATAATTCACTTGTTCATTCTTTAATAGGCACTAAATTTGATATCCAACTTGAATGTCTTGCAAGATAAATATTTCTAGATTCTAAAAGTTTATCAATTTCTACCTCCATCAAAGTTTCAATCTTGGAATTAACATGTCTAAGTTTTTTTCTAAATGGCTTGGTTTCAAGTATAAGAGGTATAGTATGTATCATCACTAGAGGATTAAAATTTTTAAGATCCTCATAAGTCCAAGCTAAAACATCATTAAATTCATGTAACAATTCAATAAAGTTTTGTTTTTTCATTTGTATGTAAGTAAGCTCCTATTTTAATAGGTTAGTGTTGTTGTTTCTTTTGAATTTGAATTGTTTCTATTTTAGCTAACATTTTTCAATTATAATTTTTAGATGTTTCTTCATTTTTCGTGTGTAAGTTATCAAATAAAGCTTCTCTAATTGCTATTTTAGGCGAGATTTTATTTAAAAATATGACATCCTTTGACATAGCTTCATTAATTTTAGGAACTTTAAAACATTGATCACTAAATTTGTCCTTTGAAAATAATAATTCATAAACATAATTATCATCAACAAAAATTTGAAAAGAAAAGAACTTATGTAGAATAGAATAAGACTTAACCTTTTCAATAATAATTTCAAAATCCCAAGTGTTGTGTCTAAAATGAGCATCTAAAATAGTGGTCATTTGTGCTAATGCATCAAGAACATAAGTCTCTTCTCTAGAAATATGTTCAATGGATATGTAATACAATTTCTTAAAACCTTCAAGGATATAAGCTTTATACACTTTCATTCCATTAACTTGATTTACTATTAGTAGAGAGTCACTATAAATCTTAAGTTTGGATAAGTCATAATATTGAGCTAGTTTGATCCCATGTATAAGTGCTTTATACTCAACCATTTTGTTAGTCATAGGTTATGTGAAATTTATGGTTTAAGGATAGGATCTTCACTACGAGGCATGAGCATTATTTTGGCTCCATGTCCTTTCTTGGAAGAGGCACCATCCACTCTTAATATCCAAGTGTTTAGACTAGTAAAATGTGAAAAATTACACCTTTGATCAATGTAACAATTATTATCATCAAAATTTGGCTCACCTTTTAATGTTTTAATGATTAGAATCTCATTTATATCTTTTTCCCTTGCTAATGGTAGAGGATCATTAAAAAGAAATGTTTTTCCATCATGTTCATGATAAGGTAAGATATATTCATAAATTTCTTCACATTCTCTAAAAGCTTGATAATATTGGGTGGAATGTGTATAAGCAAAAGGATTTATTTTTGAAATTTCACTCACATCATCATTCATAATTGTTGGCACATTTTGGCCATTTCATGGAACAGTTGGACTATTTTATCAAAAATTGGAACATCTTGGTGTTGATACATTTTTCCCATTTAATGGAGTAGGCTTTATGATTGAAAGGAGATTTCATTTATCATTTCTTCTATATTGATTTAAGAGGGAGATGATCTACCCATCCAAACATTTTTACACTGAATTTTGAAAACAATGCAAGGAAGCAATTGATGACCCTACAACCAGATTAGTGTGCCCCGTGAAGTAGCATGCATTAACCGGCTACGATGAGACCGCTTCGTCCTACATTACTTGCTTTTGGCTCCTCCAATTCCTTCTTTACCATGAATCCAAGTTCTTCATTCATGATAGTGAAATAGGAGAATTCCCACTACCACTGTCAGGCTAGCCGGACTGTGAGCACAATTTTTTTATCTGGTTAAGATTTTGTCTTTTAGTGTCGTCATTATTATACTTCTCCTCGACCTCCATCTATAGCAGTAGATGCATCATCATCATTTGCAAATGCTAGAGTGATGCAAAGACGCCCTTGGAGGAACACAATAGGAAGTTGATAACATTGCAGTAGGAAAATTACAAGCATTTCGTCTTGAAATCAGTAGATTCCAGATGGGGTAAACTCCGCCACCATGCTTGCATTTGCTAATTTTGTCTGGTAGAGCAGGTATACTAACATTGCCGAAAGAGTGGCCACAGTGTTTATAGAGGCTCCAGAATCTAGCATTGCACTGCATTAGGTTACCAGGCCCCATTGTGCTGCTGAGTTTCCAGAGACTCAAACATTTGGCTTTGGACCACATTTTTGATATCGTAGCTAAGATTTCCAAACTTCCAGAGCTCATGCACATGTACTTAAATTTTCCTGAGGAGGTTGTTTTGCCGAAGGAGTATGGAAAAGGTGGTACATTTCCTAAGCTCCGTTCTCTGAGCCTTGACTTCTACCGTTAATTGCAAAAACTGCCGAGTTTGGAGCATGGAGCCATGCTAGACAAAACAACCAATGGAACAACCAACAGAATCAGTGCAACTAAACGAAATGAGCAACGACATCAATAGCATCGAAGATGGAGGAGGTGCAATGCAGAAGGGCCTTGTTTTGTGGTGGCAGTTACCCAAAAGATTTAGTGGGGACTGCCATTCTGTAGTGCAAAACAAGCAAATTGAGGTGCCTTCGCTACGTTGAGGATCTGATCTAAGAAATTCAAACTGACGGCGCCTCTGAACTTGAAACAACAACTCTTGGCCTTCTAAGTCTTGTAGAGTAATAAAGTTTTAGTTTCACAAAGCGATTGTGACATCGCTTGTAAAGAAAGGTGGAATGCATTTTCGCAGAATGTGTACTTCGTAATCAAGAATCCCATGGTGGGCATTGGTAGAGAGGACGGTAGTGGCACCGACACGATGTTGTCCATGTACACTGGCTGAAACGTGCAACTACAACGAACCTTAAAATGCACTGCCAAGGGATCTAGAGTGAAGGAGAGCTTGTGTAGAAGCCAAACATTCGTGGCCAAATTCACAAACATGGCATATAGGGAACTCTGCGGAGGTCTACCGTTGAGAACCTGACAACTGCACCGGTCTTCAGAGTTTCTAGTTTTCAACGCCATTGGTGGAGGACCTAGATCTAGGCTTGGATCCTTTCTTCTTGAACATCTGTCCATGGACTACGGCAAAAACAAAAAAAAAATCTAAGCTAGGATTCAATGTGTTTTTAGTAGGAATTATTTCAGCAAAATTTCTAAATCAATATGTGGAGGTCCCACCGTTTATGTCGGAATTGTTATTGGATATAACTGCCATGGCATAGTGTTTCTTTTTAATGCATTTTGCAGGTTCAAATCCTTCAACTTGCAAATGATTTGGTCAAATAGAGGTTGATGGTAGACAGGAAGCAAATCATGGGTCCCAAGCATAAGAAAGATGGACAAATATTACACATGTACATATATATTTATATAATAATCCATCTATGTATGCAACAACTACATGGTTACTATCTCTATTACTATGATTTAAACAAAATATTTTATGATTAAAAAAGGAAAAGAAAGTTATGGGATATTTGTGTAACATCCTATATAAAGGGGACATTTGGCTATTATCCCTTTTATTCATATGGAAGTTGTAACTTCCTATGATAGTTACAACTATTATATTTGTAACTAATTTTAATTTTGATTACCATGAAGACACTTGGCAATTAAAAAGGCCACTTGTCAACTATAGCTTTTTTGTCTCCATGGTGACCACTTGGTGACTGAAGGGCCACTTGTCAATTAATTGGGACACTTGTCAACTATAGCTTTTTTATCTCTATGATGGTTACAACCACCCAAAATTTTTGTAACTGACCTAAATTGTTGGGCAAGTAATACTTCCTAACTTGTTGGGCAAGTTACTTGGGAGAGAAGTTAGCTAAGATATTTTAGAATTTAACTAGCTTTTGAAACCTATAAAAAGGCTTCAAGGGGATCAGACTCAAGAGGACACACTTGACCACACTTGGGGTCACACATTGTGAAAGATTGCTTGTAAGATGGCTTGCTAAAGAAAAAATTTCAGCCTCTTTGTCATAGTCCTGTGAGTTATGTTTTTTATTTTTTATTTTGTTTAAATTGTTTAGCTAGTTGTTTAGATAGTATCATCCTTGGAAAGTAATTTTGGAATTTTTAGATTGCTCTTATTGTTCTTATTGCACGATAGAAATTTCTATTAAAATTTTGCCATAGAAGCGCTTGTGTTTAAAAAGCCTTAAGAGCATTTTAGTAGCAAATTTGATTATTGTGCAATGTATAAGAACTACTATTGAGATCATTGTAAGAGAGCATCTGCATGTAGTTAAGCCATTGAACGATTCAATAGTCAAGAGGGTTCAAAAAATATTTGGTATTTTGATAGGACCAGAATAGCTTCTTTTATCTTTAAAGTGAATCTCCGTGGTATTTCAATCATAAATTGTCAAGTCTTTTGAAGGTTCTATTGAATGCAATTGTTGACATCCATTATCTAGCCAAAATGGAGTCTTGTACGTGATAGTTTACGCAGCAATTTTTTCGTAGCATACTAGGATTGTCTTGAAGAAATTGCTTATTTGAGCCTTATAAGTTTGAACAATTCGTAGTTATTGAATTTGGGATAGCTTTATTACAAAGTGTTTACTCGTATCATTTTACCTTATTTCAACATTTGAGGTCTTAACACAAATCTGCTTTCTTTTCTATCTATTTCTATTGAATCTTACTTTATTTCGAGTTTTCTTGTGGAACTATCTCTTTCTCTGGGGAAAATTAGAAGTAGATTTGCAAAGTTGTGTTGAAATGTTTTTGCAAAAATTTATTTGTTACAAGTAGGTATTATAAGAACCACATAGAGTAGGTAATTGAACAAAATAGGAACTCTCAACAACTCATAGTACTTGACAAAGTTGGCTAAATCTCTTTATGATAAGTCATTTATAATTTACACACAACGCAATCGTTTCATTTTTCACAACTGCACACCGCAACAACATACACACATACTCACATTAACTACTAAGTCTATTTGGAGGTATTTGGGCCTTGGTGTTTTCAAAGACCAGCAAGCACCTAAATCCTGTTCGAGGACACTCGTTGGCGGTCACGTCCCAAATGGTCACCAACAGTTCTTTTGGCGCTAGAAGGAGGGCTGAAAGTTTAGCCTCTAAGTTTATAAGCCTTATAATTTTAGCACATCAACAATTCTTTGTTACTATATAGGGTTAAGAAATTAGATACTATTTTTAGTTCATGATCAAGAAGATTGATAGTTTGGAAAATTTCAAAGTTTCAAAAGATATTCTAGATTCTAAGACTGATTCTTCATCAGAAGAAGAACAAAAGAAAGTTTTTGAATTGGGAACAAGTAATGGAGTGAAAACTAGAAGATCAAGAAGATCACCCATTATATCTGGTTTATCAATTCATAAGAGAAGATCTAGAAAGTCTAAGAGTTCAACTATCCAAAGGAATAAGATGGCAAATCCTTAGCAAAGAGTTACACCATTAGGATATCAAAATTACAATGATATTCCTAAGGTAGTTTACAAATATTTGCCTGAGCCTTTCATTCCTGGAAAAGCTTATTTAGCTGAAGAATATATTCACATGTTTGAGTTAGCTTTAGCTCATGCAAATATTCAACATCAAGATCAAGCTTGTAGGTTGTTTGTATCAAATCTAAAGGATATGGCTCAGATTTGGTATTCGAACTTACCAAGTAATAGTATTACAAGTTGGGATGACATGAAGAATCTTTTCTTAGCCCAGTTTGGTAATCAATTAGATCAACAACAACTATACTATGGGCTAATACAAGCTAAGCAAGGAGTTAAAGAGTCAATTAGAGATTTTAACATCAAGTTTCAACGAATTTGTGGACTCTTTCAAAGACAATATAGGCCATCAGAAGAAATGCTTAAAGAAACTTATCTTAAGGCTGTCAACCCCAACATTTCAATTTGGTTAAGGAGAACTCCAAACTTAACTACACTAAATGACTACTTTAGTGAAGCTATACACTTAGAAAAATAGCTGAATCCTAAAGAAAATATTGCAATTCAAAAAAGAGAAGAAAGAGTTATGATTCCTATGCAAGATTTAGCTCCATTTAAAGCATTACCAGTCCATCTCATGTTAAGATAGAGAAAGAACATGAAAGAGTAGAATCTGAAAAATGGAAATTAATGAGAGATATGTCTAACAAAATAGTGAAGCTTGAAAAAGCTTTGGCAAGAGTTAATATGAAGGAAGAAAGGAAAAATAGAAAGCATAAACATCAAGACACTAAGTTAGCAGAAGATAAGGATGAAAGTGACCAAATTATGTCCAACTTTCTTGATATTGAATCTGATAATGAGTTATCTAGTGTTCATTATGCAAGTAAATCTTCAAGCAATGGATCTAGTGATACTTCTTCTCTATCAAGTTCTGAAGAAGATATGTCTTCAGATGAAGAATGCAATAAAAATGAGGAAAATGGATATAATCTCCGATCAAAAGAAAGATCAACTACTTCTAGACCCCCAAATGTTATTACTGCTCCATCTACTAAGAGAAAAGCTATTGAGCCAAGTAGAAGAGATAAGNTGAGAAATTAAAGACCTCATATGACAAGGAAGCTCCTCCTTTTCTTTTGACAATGAAATTAAAGGATAAATACTTAAACAATTGTTTGGTTGATTCTAGAGCTACATCTACTATAAGGCCATTGTCTATATGTAAGAAATTTGGTTTGATTCCTGAAAAATCAAATAAAAAGATTGTTCAAGTGGATAAAAGTAGAGTGAAGATTGTGGGTCAATTACCAAATGTTCTATTGAAAATTGCTTCTAAACCCTGTGTCAGAAGTAGAGTAACTATTCAAGTGGCAAATATACCAGGTTTGCATAGTCTCTTATTGAGTAGAAGTTGGAGCAAGAATTTCTCAAGTTACATATCAACAGATTATTCTCACATGTGGCTATCTTGGAAAGGAGAACCAAATCAAATCTACATCTATAGCGAACCTTTGATGATTGATAATATTACTTCAAACGGAAAAAGTAAAATGGCTGAAAAAGGAGGTGTTGAAAACAAAATTTGCACACTCTAAGAAAATTATGATTCTGAAAAAAAATAGTCAAAGAGTGAGGATAAATGGAAGTTATACTTTAATGGTTCATGTAATTCAAAAGGTGCACAAGTTGGTATTGTTATATTCAAGAACGATTCACCCGAAATTCTCAAAGCAATCCATCTATCTTTCCCTTGTACTAACAACAAAGCTGAGCATGAAGCTTTATGTATTGGTATAAGAATAGCTCTAGACAAAAAGATTAGAGTAATCACTATAAAAGGAGACTCAAGATTAGTTTGTGAACAAGTAAAGGGTAACTGTGTAGTAAAGAGCTCGTTCTTAAGACCTTATAAGCAACTTGCTTGCAAGATGCTAGATCAGTTTCAACATTTTTGAATAGATCATATAAATAGAGCAGAGAATCTTATAGTAGATGATTTGGCAAAGGCAGCTTCAACATTGGATATGCAAATAATAGAAAGTTACAAAGATTTAATGATTGAAGAAGAACATCAGCCATCAGTACCAGAAAATAATAGAACAACATTCATCACTTCAGAGATGATTTATCAGAAGGTTAGAGATATGAGGATTCCTACAAGAGTAATCCTCATCATTCTCTTCTCATCTCAAGAATAGTCCATGAACAAAGGACTTGATAATGTACAGTTTGTTTGTTTTTTTAGAAATGAGGTTTTTATACCACCAAACCTTATGTTTATCTTTTCAGCTGAAAAAAGTTCAATAAAAGCTTCAAAGTACAGTTCAGTTTTAAAATGGGGCTTGCATAAATTTCTTTACGCTTTTAAAAGGGGTAGAAATGTTGGCACATTTTGGCCATTTCATGGAATAGTTGGACTATTTTATCAAAAATTGGAACATCTTGGTGTTGGTACATTTTTCCCATTTAATGGAGTAGGCTTTATGATTGAAAGGAGATTTCATTTATTGTTTGTTCTATATTGATTTAAGAGGGAGATGATATACCCATCCAAACATTTTTACACCGAATTTTGAAAACAATGTAAGGAAGAAATTGATGATCCTACAACCAGATTAGTATGCCTCGTGAAGCAGCACACATTAACTGGCTAAGATGAGACCGCTTCTCCCTATGTTTCCTACTTTTGGCTCCTCTAATTCCTTCTTTACCATGCACCTAAGTTCTTCATTCATGATAGTCAGATAGGAGAATTACCACTACCACTGTCAGGCCAACCGGGCTATGAGCGCAGTTTGTTTGTCCAATTAAGCTTTTGTCTTTTAGTGTCGTCATTATCATTCTTCTCCTCGGCCTCCATCTACAGTAGTAGATGCATCATCATCATTTGAAAATGCTGGAGTGATGCAGACATGCCCTTGGAGGAACACAACAGGAAGCTGATAATGTTGTAGTAGGAAAATTATAGGCATTTCATCTTGAAATCAGTAGATTCCAGATGGGGTAAACTCTGCCACCATGCTTGCATTTGCTGATTTTGTCTAGTAGAGGAGGTATACTAACATTATTGAAAGAGTGGCCGTAGTGTTTAGAGAGGCTCCAGAATCTAGCATTGCATCGCATTAGGTTACCAGGCCCCATTATGCTGCTGAGTTTCCAAAGACTCAAACATTTGGCTTTGGACCACATTTTTGATATCGTAGTTGAGATTTCCAAACTTCCAGAGCTCATGCACCTGTAGTTAAATTTTTCTAAGGAGGTTGTTTTGCCAAAGGAGTACGGCAGAGGTGGTGCGTTTCCTAAGCTCCACTCTCTGAGCCTTGACTTCTACTGTTAATTGTGGAAATTGCCGAGTTTGGAGCATGGAGTCATGCCATATGGAACAACCAATGAAAAAACCAGCAGAATCAGTGCAACTAAATGGAATGAGCAACGACATCAATAGCATCAAAGATGGAGGAGGCGCAACGCAGCAGGGCCTTGTTTTGAGGTGGTAGTTGCCTAGAAGATTCAGCAGGGACTACCATTCTGCAGTGAAAAACTAGAAAATTGAGGTGCCTTCGCTACGTTGAGGATATGATCCAAGAAATTCAAACTGATGGTACCTCTGAGCTTGAAACAGCAACTCCTGGCCTCCTAAGTCTTATAGAGTAATAAAGTTTTAGTTTCACTGAGCAATTGTGACATCGCTTATACAGAAAGGTGGAATGCATTTTCGTAGAATGTGTACTTCATGATCAGGAATCCCACGGTAGGCGTCGGCAGAGAGGATGGCAGTGGCATCGACATGGCGTTATCCATGTACACTGGTTGAAATGTGCAGCCGCAGTGGACCTTAAAATGCACCACCAGGGGATCTAGAGTGAAGGCGAGCTTGTGTAGAAGCCAAACATTCTTGGCCAAAGTCATGAACATGGCATACAGGGGACTCTATGAAGGTCTGCCGTTGAGAACCTAAAAACTACACCAATCTTTAGAGTTTCTGGTTTTCAACGTCGTTGGTGGAGGACCTGGATCTAGGCTCGAATCCCTTCTTCTTGAACGTTTATCCATGGACTATGGCAAAAACAAAAAAAAATATATAAGCTGGGATTCACTGTGTTTTTAGCAGGAATTATTTTAGCAAAATTTCTGAATCAATATGTGGAGGTCCCACCGTTTATGTCAGAATTGTTATTGGATATCACTGCCATGGCATAGCATTTCTTTTTAATGCATTTTGCAGGTTCAAATCCTTCAACTCGTAGATGATTTGGACAAATAGAGGTTGATGGTAGGCAACAAGCAAATCATGGGTCCCAAGCATAAGAAAGATGGACAAATATTACACACATACATATATATTTATATATTAAGTCATCCATGTATGCAACAACTCCATGGTTACTATCTCTATTACTATGATTTAAATAAAATATTTTATGATTAAAAAAGAAAAAGAAAGTTATGGGATATTTGTGTAACATCCTATATAAAGGGGACATTTGGCTATTATCCCTTTTATTCATATGGAAGTTGTAACTTCCTATGATAGTTACAGCTATGATATTTGTAACTAATTTTAATTTTGATTACCATGAAGACACTTGGCAATTAAAAAGGTCACTTGTCAACTATAGCTTTTTTGTCTCCATGGTGACCACTTGGCGATTGAAGGGCCACTTGTCAATTAAATGGGACACTTGTTAGGTGCAGCTTTTTTATCTCTATGGTGGTTACAACCACCCAAAATTTTTGTAACTTACCTAACTTGTTGGGCAAGTAATCTCCTAACTTGTTGGGCAAGTTACTTGGAAGAGAAGTTAGCTAAAATATTTTAGAATGCAACTACCTTTTGAAACCTATAAAAAGGCTTCAAGGGGATCAGACTCAAGAGGACACACTTGACCACACGTGGGGTCACACATTGTGAAAGATTACTTGTAAGATGGCTTACTAAAGAAAATATTTCAGCCTCTTTGTCATAGTCCTGTGAGTTATGTTTTTTATTTTTTATTTTATTTAAATTATTTAGCTAGTGGTTTAGATAGTATCATCCTTGGCAAGTAATTTTGGGATTTTTAGATTGCTCTTATTTTTCTTGTTGCACAATAGAAATTTCTATTAAAATTTTTTCATAGAAGCGCTTGTGTTTAAAAAGCCTTAAGAGCATTTTAGTAGTGAATTTGATTATTGTGCAATGTATAAGAACTGCTATTGAGATCATTGTTAGAGAGCCTCTGCATGTAGTCAAGCCGTTGAATGATTCAATAGTCGAGAGGGTTCAGAAAATCTTTGGTATTTTTATAGGACCAGAATAGCTTCTTTTATCTTTAAAGTGAATCTCCGTGGTATTTCAATCAGAAATTGTCAAGTATTTTGAAGGTTCTATTGAATGCAATTGTTGACATCCATTATCTAGCCAAAATGGAGTCTCGTACGTGATAGTTTATGCAGTAATTTTTTGGTAGCATACTACGATTGTCTTGAAGAAATTACTTATTTGAGCCTTAGAAGTTTGAATAATTCGTAGTTATTGAATTTGGGATATCTTTATTGTGAAGTGTTTACTTGTATCATTTTACCTTGTTTCAACATTGTAGGTCTTAACACAAATATGCTTTCTTTTCTGTCTATTCCATTGAATCTTGCTCTATTTCTAGTTTTCTTGTGGAACTATCTCTTTCTCTAGGGAAAATTAGAAGTAGATTCGCGAAGTTGTGCTGAAATGTTTTTGCAAAACTTTATTTGTTACAAGTAGGTAATATAAGGACCATGTAGACTAGGCAATTGAACAAAATAGGAACTCTCAACAACTCACAGTACTTGACAAAGTTGGTTGAATCTCTTTATGATAAGTCATTTATAGTTTACACACAACGCAATCATTTCATTTTTCACAACCGCACACCGCAATAGCACACACACATACTCACATTAACTACTGAGTCTATTTGGAGGTATTTGGGTGTTGGTGTTGCCAAAGACTAGCAAGCACGTAAATCCTGTTCGAGGACACTCGTTGGTGGTTGTGTCCCAAACGGTCACCAACAATAACATGTTTTTTAAGTCCAACTTCAATAACTCCAATATAAAGATTAGTATTTTGGTTTTCTAAAGATTGATTGATTTTTTTGATTAAAAGTTGTTACCATATGTTTATAACAAGGGTTCTCTTGGTATAACAACATATTTAGATTTTTCTTTAATAGGAATTAATAATTCTAAAAATTCTAACCTAAAGAAGCCCCCAAACTAGGCTCTACAAGTCCTAGATAGAAGCACACCATAAGTGGGTGACATTTCAACTATTAAAATATCTATATAACATGTGAAAGTAGAGTATTGTTTAAGTTGCATNAATATCTATATAACATGTGAAAGTAGGGTATTGTTTAAGTTGCACTATCACTCCTTTTAATGATCCTACCACAGGCACATTAGATCCATCAAGTTGTATCATACTTCTTACTTATGATAGCATTTGTGCTCCTAACATTTTACACACTTCTAATGGCATGATGCTAACAATTTCACTAGAGTCCATTAGGCAATTATGAACATTCTTTCCTAAAATGATCAAGATGGTTAAGAAAGGTGGTTGATCTTTCTTGTTCAACATGAAATTGCTTGAGTTTTGTATTGCTAGAGCATTAGAAATTTCTATAAAATGAACCTTTTTTTCAATTATTGGAGACTTTTCTTTGTTGGTTTTATGTGCATGAAGTGTCTTTTGCATCACATCTTTCATTTCATTAAAATATAAAAGATCATATATTCAAATGTTAGCTTTAACTCTTTCAAATCGTCAACTAGATCATAGGCTTTATGTTCATCTTTGACTTCATGTTGAGGTGGAGTTTTTCTAGGTATTAAAGATGAGTTTGGTCATTGTTGAACATTTAATTGGGATCATCTGATTTGGTTACTTATGTTATTGTGAATAGGAGCTCTTTTGCTGGGAGGAGTATAAGAGTTATCCCTAGTTTGCTGTTAAGTGGTGTTCATAAAATCACTAAGTCTACAATAATGAGTGTTATGTGGATTGGGATCACTTACCATGACTTTTTCACATGAGGTGACTTCTTCATTTTCTATTTCATGAGGTATGTTGAGGACCACAATTGGGGCTTTTTCATTTTGTTAATTTTGGGCATTGTCACCATATAATGCTAAAAATTGAGGACAAGTTTTCTAAAAATGTTGCCTAGTATTATGAAAGAAAAAATTATCATCATTGATTGATGTGCTTGTTTTTTTAGATTCTATATGAACTTTGTTATTATTTCACTTTAGTTTAACTACTTCATGGGAAAGTTTTTGGAGAGAAATTATTTGGGTCATTTGATTTTTTATTTGAGTAGTAGATTTGTTAGGATTAGATATTCCATTTGGGTTTATAATAGATTGGATTAAAGCTTTCAATTGATCATCATTCAAACTAGTATTTGATGGTAAAAAGGAAGAAGAGATTAGACTTTAAAAATAATTATTTGTAGGTTGAGGCATTTGGAAGGAAGTATGGACTTAAAACATAGTATTATTCATTGGGAAAGTTTGTGATGGTGAGGAACTAGATTGTATAGGATTGCTAATACTCATCATTTCAAATTAATTTTGAATGCTATTCATTAAGGTAATTTGATCTAGCTCAATAGCTTTAGACATGGCTCCTTGTCATTCTAATATGTTACTATCAAATTTGATGGCATAAGCAAAGAATGGATTGATGGTGAAGAGGTAAACCTTGAGGATACCTTTAGGTTGTAAACACATCTCATTTGACACATAAGCTAGTTGATGGAGAAATCTTAAATTATAGTCATGAATGTTTTTCCCAGGTAGTTTTCTTAAATTTGTAAAATTGTTTGAGCCTAAGGCAAGACTAGTAAACTTATCATATTGAAGCATAAATTTATTTTAAAAGTCTAGCCATGAATTAATAGAGGCATTAGGGGGCATTAAAAACCATTATGCGGCTTTACTTCTGAAAGTAGTTATAAATATTCTACATGCTATGTCATTTTTAGTAATATTATAGATGGATAGTAAAGTTTCAAAGCATTCTACATGTTGTTGTGCATCATTATTGGAAGATGTAGGGTCAAAGAAAAAATTAACATTTTGTAAAAGCTTTGAAATATTATGATAATTTGTAAAACTAAAGAGATTGCTAACTAAGGGAGTTGGGGGTTGACTGGTTATCATCCTACTTTGAATCCTTCTTGAGATAGAGTTTGGAAAACATAGAGCTCATTGTCTTCTTATGGTAAAATGATAGGTAGCAAGTCTATTAGGGACAAGGGTAAGAGATCTTTGTTGAGATGTTCTATGAGAAGATTCTTGGCTCATAAACTGAAAAGACCAAGTAATGTANTATATATAATTTTTTAAAAAATAGTAAATATAGAATTTCAAAAAAAAAAGAAAAAATAAACTTCAAAAAAAAAGATAGAAATAGTAAAGGTTTAGGAAACTAAAAAATCAAAACAAAAGTTCAAATAAACTTAAACAAGAAAACAACAATTTCATGAAATGAACATAGTAACTTGAAAATAGATAACTGTTAACAAAAATAGGAAATAGAAATAGGTTAATGATGGTTTAGGTAACCTAAAAAGAAAATTGAAACTAGAAAATAGAAATAAAAAATAGAGACAAGAAAATGGAAACAGCCCTCCTTCTAGTGCCAAAAAGAGGGTGTTGATGCATAAATATAGGTCACACAATGACACCCTCAAAAAAAAAATTTAAGAGACTATTGCCTAGGGTGCCTCGTATGGGTATGGAAACTCAGGAACAACCTCAGCTCATAAGGGCAACATGGTATTTTAACAAAAAAAAATCATTAGCAACGTTGGTAATTTTTAAAGAGCAAAGTTTTAAAATTAAACTTAGTGTCTGAACAATAATAGTATCAAATTCTGAAATAGGGAAGAAAATAACTAGAATTCAAAGAAAATAATGTTGAAATGAAATAATAAATGTTATGTAATTGAACATATAAAATAATTGGTAATTTAAGGAGTGAATGACATAAACAATACAGATAAAGGGCTTTGTAATTAAAGCATGATGAGTGACGAGGTAACCCTTACATCCAACCATATGAATCACAAACGTTCATGCATGATCTAGTTGAATTCCATGTATGGGACTATTTGTGGCATCTAGATTATTGTGTTGATTGTAGTTCACTATCTTCCCACATGGACTAGTGGTAGCTTTGTCACGTATGGTTTAGTCCAAAGTGAGGCATATGATAATTAATGTTGTTGCAACCTTATGTTACTCTTAACAATAATAGAGAAATTAATTATTTAATCTAATTAACAATGGAAAGTAAAGTCTAAACTAGCATACATGTGATGAGTATTCATTCATAGCCTTCTATACATGCCTTGGACTTCATGCAACCACCACTGGGATCACCAAGTACTAAGCGATGAGGTACCCCTACGTCTAACCATACGAATCACAAGCATTCGCATGCAATCTAGTCAAACTCTATAGATCTTAAGTTCTCAAGCACACTGGTTCTAAGACGTGAAATCTAATCTAGAAAATCATGGTCTTTTCAGTTCCACTTGTGTCGTACAAGTATATGATTAAGTGCAATTAAGGTATCTAATTTTTATCACTTTATATTTTATAAGTTTAATCACCTAAAACAAGAATGAAAGGTAGGGAAATTTAATATCTAATTAATCTATTGCCTAGTTAGCTTAACAAAAGTACCCATTCCCACTTTTCGAACACATCCTAAATGCATATAGTATTTCTAGGTTACCAAACATTGAGTGTTTCTGGGTTACCAAGCACTACATGTATGCTCGAAGTCGTCATGCTTGTGTTCATTAGTAACTAGAAATTAATTTTTTAATTAAAGTGCATAAAGTAAAGTTCATGAATAACAAGTGCATTAAAGGAGACATTAATCTATGCTTGATGCTACAAGTATTATCAAAAGGGCTCATCTTTATTTTCATCACACTATTGTGCTCAGGTACATTAGTGCTTGAATAAAGGTTTGTACACATTCAAACTCCTGCTACGGGCGTCCAAAGATATTCTAACTCTGGAATGGATAAACTATAAGAACTTTGTTACTCTAAACAAAAACTTATCCTAAAATTATGTGCCCAAGCACTATATTTATAGGCCAACATATACTCTACGATATCAAATATTCAAGATTGCATCTTAGGGTCCAATATCATGTATCCAATATTAAGGCTCTGATATTGGAGCATATCAAAACATGACTCATCATACCCCCACAAGTGAATGAAAACTCATCCTTGAGTGAACAAGAGCAGGAACAAGTTCCTTACAAAAATATTGGGTAGGTATGGGATTATTAACTAACATTCAGACTAACTCAAATGGAACAAACAGACTCTAAGTGCCGAAGTGTATGGATTACAGTCTTTTACAAAATTTGGTGTTCATGAAAAGAGAAGTGAACACCATAGAAAAAACTAGCATCCAACCCCTTTGATGGCTCAAAAGCAAGGGAGAAGATTAAATGATCATGAATAGTCCTCGTCAGATGGTGTTGCTACTTATCCTTTAATGAAGACAATCTCACTTCCAGTCTGTGCTTCCCACTGCAATCACAACAAAATTATGGATTAGTATGCAATGTGTAACATATATCTTTTAAGTACCTTGTCTCATCAATGGTTATACTTGGCTAGGTTGTGATTATGGTAGATTGATTTCATTAATAATGTTAGTGGGAAAGTTGAAAAATAGGTGAAATGGATAAGTGCTCCACTAAATTCAAAAAATTTGAGGAGTCCAAGGGCCCCATGGATGATTAATGATTATGGAAAGTTAAGTACAAAAGCTTGAAAGAAACTACCTAAGAATTTTAACACATCCAACTAGGACATCAAACAAGAACATAAAACTGGCAGTGAGGTGAGACATGGAAAGCATAGGTGGAAGAAAGAGAAAGTGGAATGGAGTTCCTGATTAAGGTCACATGAAGTTCCTTGCAAATTTTATGATCAAATGACTTGATAAGATTCATCCTTAGTTTAGACCAAAACCAACCATGTTCAATGATATCACATCACCATTCTAATACTAGTCCATCCCCCTAAGACACAAGAATGCTCACACAGAACAACCATTGTTTCTTATTAGAGAAGAAAAGAGAAGTAGGAAGTGAGGAAGGCTCTTACTTTAAGGGGACCTTTAGGCATAAGTAACATGTCTTTCTAGTCCCATAACTAGTGCTTGTAGCCTGTTTATTTTATCTAAATGGTGTGATTTGAATTTCCATCATTTTTTTAATGATGGAAACCACACCTATAAATATTTATTCAACCTCCTATTATTGGTCAACATAGAATGGTAAGAAATTCATGAAAACACATATGCACCAAAGTAAGTAGAAAGGCACAAAGAATACCAAATTCCCTTAAAGTCACACCCTATTCAGACCTTTGAATCCTTTCCAATTCTAGAAACTACCAAAGTCACAAGTTCATTAAAGTTTTATTAATGAAAAAGGAACTGTACATTTCCAAAACAAGGAAGACCATAGAGTTTCTAGATGTGGATGTTGTGGATTCACTGCCTATTTCATGAAAAAGAAACCATGCCCTAATCATCAGTAACAAAATTCAAAGTTAGAATCTAAACACCAACAATCAAATAACCAAATAGCACATGCCTACATCAATCAAACACATTGTACCTAGTTGGTAATAAGGCTCATTATTATTAAAACATAATAAGAAAATCACATCCAAGTAAAGGAAAATATATAATAAATTGTAAAATATTTAAGAAAAATAAAACATACTAATGATGCTGTGAAACAAAAACTTTGAAAAAAGAATAACGTAAAACAAAAATATGTAAGATAAATAATGTGTAAAACAAAAAAGTTGTAAAATAACAAGGTGAAAAATAAAAACATGCAAAATAAAAAGATGAAAAATTGAGAATTTTTTTATATAGTTAGCATGGATGTTCATCTCCTCTGCAATGAAGTTGAAAGGAAGAGATCCAAAATATTGAGCATGGTTGTCCATCCGATGAGGCATTTGTTGTATTAGCTGACTTATGCTCATGGAAAGGTTTGACTTGTTGTATGTTGACTAGTTATTTCTTATTTAGGCTCTCAGGTTTGTAGATCATCATGGCCCCAGAAGGAAAAGTTCTATAAATTACATAAAATCCTTCCCACAACATTTGGAACTTAGTTTGATGAGGTACATGCATGGGATTCTAGTAGAGAACCTTATCTCCTAGTTGAAATTTTACTTTCCTAAGTTTCAGTTCATGGCACTTTTTGTTAATTTTCTTATGCACCTATTTAGACGATAGGACAACCAATCAATTTTTTTTTAGCAAGTTGAGATTTATTAATCTTTCTTTTTACACTATACTTAAGTCAAGGTCAAGGTCATAGGATGTTGAAAGTGTATAAAGCTTGAATTGAATAGGAAGTGTTGGTAATTTTCTATACACTAGCTCATAGGGAGAATAGCCTATAGGAATTTTCCATGTTGAGTAGTAGGCCCAAAGGGCATCATTGAGTTTTGTGCTCTAGTCTTTCCTATATTTGCTAATAGTTCTTATTAATATCTTTGTGATTTCTCTATTGGTAACCTTAGCTTAACCATTGGCTTAGGGGTGGTAAGGTGTTGTGAGTTTATGTTCAACCCCTAAGCATTGCATGACCTTCTAAAAGGTAGTGCCTATAAAGTGAGTTCCATTATCAGAAATTAATAGGCAACTAGGAGATAAGGTTCTACTATGTGAATCCTTTTTACATGCATGGGATTCTAGTAGAGAACCTTATCTCCTAGTTGAGAACATAGGCAAACCATAGTTGCCTATTTACCATCAAATAGGAGAACTAGGAGATATCTCCTATGCCATATCTAGTAGAGAACCTTATCTCCTAGGTGAGAACATAGGAAAAAATGCCATCATACCATTTAGGCTCATCAAGAAATTGTTTAGTTATAGCCCTAGCAAAGAGAAGTTCATTAGAAAATAGATCAGATAGTGGGCTTTCATCCTCTTTGTTGTCCCATCACAACTGAGATAAGTGGTTAGTGACTACATTTTTAGTGCCCTTTCTATCTACCATCATCACACTGAATTCCTATAAGATGACCAACCATTGTATAACTTGGGGGCTCACCATCCGCTTGTTCATTATGAAGTAGATGGCGCAGTGATCCGTGTGCACAAATACGTTGTATCCAAGCACATAATGACTAAATTTCTCTAGAGCAAACACCACTACCATCAATTCTTTTTCTATGGTGGTGTAGTTTAGTTGTGCACCCACAATGCTTTGGCTTGTGCAATGGATGTAATATGGAAATTTCTTATCATCCATTTGTGTAAGCACAGCTCCCAAGGCATAATTTGATGCATATGTCATGACATGAAATGGTCTGAAATAGTTGGGTGCTTGTAGAATTGGAGTTTCTACAAGTTTCTCCTTCAATTGCTAGAATGCTTTTTCACACTCTATGGTGTAGACAAATGGAGCATCTTTCTTTGTTAGCTTAACCAATGATTTTTTGATCTCAGAGAAATTCTCTATAAATCACCGATAGTAGCTAATTTGTCCAAGGAATGATTAAACATCTTTGATGATTTCTGGTTGGTAGGATATTCCTTGGATAACCCTTATTTTTTAAGGTTGACCTCAATTTCTACTTGTGATATTTAGTGCCCCAATACAATGCCTTCCTGGATCATCAAATGACTCTTTTGCCAATTGAGCTAAAGGTTAGTTTTAACACATCTCTTCAAAACTTGCTCAAGGTGGTCTAGGACTTGCTCAAATGTAGTTCCATAGGTGGAAAATTAATCCATGAAGACTTCCACACTGCTACTAATCTATTGTTAAAAAATGCTAAGGACTAGGCGCAATGGACTCATGAATGTTGTTTTAGCTTAGCATTGCATAGGCCAAAAGCCATCTTGCAATATGCAAAAGGCCCCTAGGGTTTCATGAATGTTGTTTTGGCCTAGTCCTCTAGCATGACCTAGATTTGGTTATAGCCACCATAACCATCAAGAAAACTATAGTATTAATGCTTGAATATTGTGTCTAGCACCTTGAATATTGTGTCTAGCACCTAATCAATGAATGGCAATAGGAAATGGTCCTTGAATGTTGCCATATTTAGCAGTCAAAAATTGATGCAAACCTACTACTTGCCACCTTTTTTGGGCACAATAATGATTGGACTAACCCACTCACTATTTGCAATGGAATAGATAAACCTTGCCTTGAGGAGTTGTTTGATTTCCTCCGTGATGATCTACTTTAGTTTGGGGTTCAATTGCCTCTTTCGCTTTACAACCGAGTCAGTGTAGATACGATGCTAGCATATCCAAGGATAAATCCCTATGAGTTTAGGATATGACCAAGCAAAGTCTGTTGAACATTATTCAACCACATTTAACAACATATGTTTCTATTTTGGAGTAGTATTGGCTTTGATTATTACTAGATTTCCATTTTTTAAAAAATACATATTCCATGCTGACCAATAGAGTTTTTAATTCAAGGGTCTATTGCTTGAAATTTTTAGGAATTTCCAACTCTCCCTAGTAGGTATCATCATTTGTATTATTAGAGAGTTGGTAATGAACATGCTCTAGTTCATCCATGCCTATAACATATGTGCATGTTAGGCTCTCAGTTGGTTTCATGCAAAGTGTGCTACTCTCAAAATCAATGATCAACCACTAGGTGCCCACTTATTTTGTGGTTGCTGCATACAAACACCTTTGAATATCAGCTTCTAGTGCATAATGCTTGCATGCAGATATGGATACTCATTTCACTATCCAAAGTTTCTACACAAAATTGCACCCCATATTGCTATATGTGATGCATGGAACTCTCTTCTTCTTGATCTTCCTAAATGCATTTTCTTTGGATATTTCTAGGGAAATATCTCTAATGTCCATTTTTTCATCAATGATGCTTAGCCATTCCCTTCCCATGATAATTAGAAAGTCCCCTTTGTAGTTCTCCACCTTGATTACTAGGAAATCAGTAGGATAAGATCACTTACAAATAGTGATCACAATGTCTTCTACTAATCCTAATGGAACAGTGAGGGACTCATCTTCCAATTCTAATCTTATATTTCTCTTCTTTAGAGGAGGTAGGTCCCATGCAATATACATCTCATGAGAAATTAGGTTGACACTGAAACTTGAGTCAAGAAGAGATTTGCATGGTTCATTCAAAGCAATCTACAAATAAATAAGAGGATTCCCAAGATCTACTAATTTTTTGGAAAGGTTTCCAACATGAATCCAATCAAATATGACATGAGTAAGCATAATAGTATGGATCCTAGGTAGTATTTGGTTTAAAAGAGACTCGAAGGAATTTGACATAGAGAAAGACAAAGGAGCAAGGTTGCTAACCACAGGTGTATGTGAGAGCTTAGGTGAACTATGGAATCGAAAGAAAGGTCTTTTCTTTGATCAAGTATCTGAACCACTCGATTGATGAATCGGTTATAGATTAACGGCCTTGGTAATGTTGCATTGTTTCAGTTGAGCTAGGAGTTTACCCTACATAGATGGAGCAAGTGGTAGTTGTTCAGAGGGTGGAGGAGCATGTGCAAGAATAGAAGGATAAGGGTAAAAGATGGTATTCCTCCTAGCATGTGAAGAATGAGTTTGAAAATAATTAGGAGGACAGTAATGAGGTTAAAAAGTAGAAATGTGACTATAAGAGTCATGTGGAGATAAGCATTTTTGAACATAATACCCATGTGGATCAAGTTATCTATAATGGTATTCCTACCATCATGGTGCTAGTGCCCATGACTATGATTGCTACCACTGTTAACACTATTTATATGATTGTGGTGGATTTCCACTTGGATAATATTGTTGTTGCTGGTAGAATTATCTAGAATTTCCTTGAGGATAAGACAATCTTTTGGGTGTTTACCTTTGTGCTAGTTGTGGATTCAAGCCATATGCCCTAGATTCCTATAAGTGTGACACAATAGGATAACATCCCTTAGGATGTTCATAATGGCATATGTCACATCCACCATCATCATCCAAATTTCTTCCCATATCTACCTCTATTACAACAATATTTTCCTTACCTCTTTGATAGGCACATTCAACTTCCTTGCACCTCCTACACTCACGATCACTACTTTGTTCCTTGAACTCTTCAACAATTTTGAGGATAGCTAGAAACTTTCTATCCATAGATTCCCATAATTGATCAACCTTAGTCATAATTTCAAATGGAATTTTTTGAAGTGGCAAGGTTTTCCTATTTACCACCTCATCAAGTTATGATTCTTCTTCACTATCACAAAATCAAACCTCCCTCTTGCAAATGGAAGAATCACAATTATACACCTCTGCATTTTCACATTTCCTTAATTCTTCTTCCTCTTTAGCTACCTACTTAATCAATCTTTGGATCTAATTGGTGCTTAATTCTAATAGTCACCCTTGGACATAGATGCCAAGAGTTCTCCTCATTTTAGATTGAAGCTCATTTACAATGTGATGAAGTTGGTTTAGTTGAGAATAACCACGGCTAGGACATCTGTGCATTAAGGAATAGCATCTGCCAATGGCAGCATCCAATGGTTAATGTGTTCCTTGTTTCCATCCATGGATTTTCCTTCTCAAGTTAGACACTCTAGAGTACATTTAATATTTGTCATTGAACAATTCAAGCATTATACTCCATCATCTAATAGATTCCAGTTGTAAGAACTTGTAGTAGTTTTTAGCTTCTTAAATGAGTGTCTATGGGAATAACATAAGCTTTTGCCACTCATTTTCTATGTTCTACAAGGCACATGCATCTTGAAAATCTTGGACATTGTTCTATGGATTTGAGTTATATCCCCCTTTGAGCCAAGGAATATTGTTCATGTCTAGCCTTTTGATTCAACTATCCTTTACATGCCTTATGGAAATTTGTAGTACCTTTGCAATGTTTAGCATACTTCAAGTTGCAAGTAAAGGCTCATCAAGGCCTTGATTTTGATTCCTACAATGCCCTCTACTACCCCTTTGTTCATGATGATGGATCTCTCTTAAACACTAGAACCCTTGGTCTTGGCCCACCTAACAATTCCTATGGTCATTTCAATCTCGTTGGTAACCTCTGTCATAGTTGTGCCCCCTATAGTAGCAATCAAATCCTAGAAGAAGAAGATTATGATGAAAAATATTAAGAGGAAGGATGACTAGCACCATCAACATTCCTACTACCCCCATTTTGGTGATCATGGCCATGATCATGCTCTTGTTTCTTATTCGCATCCCTTCCATGACTCTTTTCTTTGGATCCTTCTTTGTCATTGGATTCATTCTTGCCAGAACTAGGATTGTGGATCATGGATTGTAGGTTCTAGTTTTGACCTCCTTAATTAAATTCAAAAAGCAGAATTTCACTAAATGGAAAACCCCCAGAGAAGGATCCTCCACCATCCTTTTGGTACAATAGGAATGGGGAATCACTAAAACACTTTCTTATCATAGATTCATGATGTTGTTCTAGCTAATAATGCCTAAGATGTTGTGCTTTAGTGGGATGATAATCCCTAGCATCACTATCATGCATAACATACTCAACATGAAGTCCTTGGAGACCTAATCATGGAGCGTCGTAGGAACGGATCGATTTGGCGGCAACAAGATTTTTCCCTACATGTCACACCACTATAACTGTTCATCCTGGTGTAGGACCAAGGTGAAGTTGGATACATACTTATCAACATGAGCATATACCACTCAGTATTGTTGGGACACCTGCTAATGAACTCTATCAGACTTGGATAGAGAATCACTCATATGAGAAGAAAACATTTTATGTTAGAGAATAAAAACATAGTATGCTTTTAAATATTTTTTTAGTTATTCTAAAGTGTTATGACTCTAGGATTCATTCCAAAAATTTTAAATAATTTCCGCTAAGTCCTAGATAGCACATGTAACAACTAAATGGTCCTTCGCAACGATGCCAATACTGAGCAACAAGGTACACCTACACCCAACCATATGAATCACAAGCATTCACATGTAATCTAGTTGAACTCTATAGACCTTAACTTCTCAAGAACATTGATTCTAAGACATGAAACCTAATCTAGATGATCGTTGTCTTCTTAGTTCCACTCATGAGGTACAACTATGTAGTTAATTGCAATTGAGGTATATGATTTTTATTACTTTATATTTTATAAGTTCAGTCACCTAAAAAAAGAATGAAAGTTAGGGGAATTTAATACCTAATTAATCTATTGCCTAGCTAGCCTAACACAAGTACTTGTTCCCACCCTCTAAATGCATCCTAAACATATATAGTATTGCTAGGTTACCAAACATTGAGCATTTCTAGGTTATCAAGCACTACACAATGGTCGTGTTTATGTTCATTAATAACTAAAAATTAATTTCTTAATTAGAGTGCATTAAAGTAAAGTGCATGAATAATAAATGTATTAAAGAAAACATTAATATATTCTCAATGCTACAAGGATTATCAAAAGGACTCATCTTTATTTCCATCACATTGTTGTGCGCAGGTACATCAGTGCTTGAATAAAGGTTTGTACACACTTAGACTCTTACTATGGGCACTTAGAAATATTCCAACTCTGGAATGGCTAAATTGTAAGAACTTCATTACTCTGAACAAAAACTAATCCTAAAATTGTGTGTCCAAGTGCTATATTTATAATACGTCATATACCCCATGATATTGGATATTCAACATTGCATCTTGGGGTTCGATATCAAGGCTTCAATATCACATATCTAATATCGGAGCACATAAAAACATGACTCATCACCTAGCATATTATTACTGGACATACCAAAGGATAACACTATTAGGTTAACATGTAATTATACTTAAGCACTCATGATTAGTTGTACTCATTCGGCTTAATGACAAAATAGTAAAGAGAAATAAATGATCAACATTAACTAAGAAAAATAGTAAGCATTTAAGTAATTAACAATAATAAAGCTAAGTGAATGTTGCAATGATGGAAGTAATCTCAATCTTTATTACGAAACATGTAACATGTTCAAGTATGTCACACTCAAATAAGGATGTTGTACAATCACTTAACATCATACTATGGGAATGCATTGAAAACAAACTAATAAAACTTCTCTATGTCAACCTCTAAAATCTCTTAAAATATATATGCAAACCATGCACCCAAGTTTGATATTTATAGGCTAGCATGGATGAGGTGATATTAGATCCCTAACATCAAAGGTTGTGCCTTGATATTAGATACCTGATAACATGGCTTTGGTATTGGATATCTGATATTGGAGCCCTACCATAACATGACTCATCATACCCCCATGACTAAATGAAAACTCATCCTTGAGTTAAACAAAATAAGAAACAAGTTCTTTAAAAAATATTGGAAAGGTATGGGATTATTGACCGACTCTAAAAAACACACAACTAACTATTTCATGTAGTAGTGATGTTTTTAAAAAAATGGACACAACATGACAAAATAACAAAATTGGAGAATCTTATGTAGTTCCCAAAGGTGGTGGCTCTTCCATTGCCCACTACCCTTTTTCATTAGGCTTTTGGAATTTGTAATGATCCAAAAGTACTATAACTTTTCCACATCCATTCTTAGGTCATGCACCATCCAAGTTGATGATCCAATGTGTGCTAGAGCTGGTGCATCCCATGAACATGGTAGTTGCAGGAACATCTGATTAGCTTTCACATACCATGCTACAAACTACCTCCATTCCTTCTCAAAAGCCCTTACCTTTTCTCTTAATTCTTGATAATCTATTGGTCTCCTAGCTAGGTCTAAGCTACATCTCTCTACACATGGTAGTGAGCCTTAATTGTTTCTAGTTCCAAGTTTTCCACATGAAGTTTCTATATAACATCCTTCCTATCTACAAACTCTTTCGCATATAAACCACATGTGGCTACTATTTTTTATTCCAATTTATTTTTTTGGTCAACCTGTTGTTAACATGGCAAGGTTAGCCTAACAAAGGTTAGTTAACACCATGTACTCCTTCAAATCCTCAATCTGTAGGTCCTTATTTTTCACTTTCACTTGGTAGACCAAGGCGTAGCTATCCAAGATGGGCTACCAGTCAAGATTCTATGCTGACATGGAACTCATGCAGGCCTTTTCCATCTAGATTTCTTTTTTATTGATTTTCTTATACATGTTGATCTAGTCCAAGAAGTTCTCTTTTAGCTTCTCATGCTTCTTAGCCTCATTTTGTAATGTGCTTATCTTAATTACAAACTTCTAATGTGTGGCACATACCTTCTCCATTAAGAGGGTTCAGTTCTCTCTAGCCAATCTACTTATGTCCTAATTGACCCTTACCACTTGCTCCCAAAACTGGTGGATGCTATTTTCTAAAATGCTTGTTCTACTTCCTGATAATGGTCAACCTTACATTGTTAGTGGAAAGCTACTTATTTTCTTCTTGTTCAGTGGTCAATGCCTTCACATGAGCATATGCTTGGGCTTTGTCGATTGAGGCATTCTAGATCACTTTATCCTTTTCTTGTTCAGTCACTTTATTTTTCTCAATCAATTGGCCCAAATACTCTATTCAAAATTACTCCAACTATTCAAGTGTAATGAATTAGAAAGGATCTCTTCTTTCGACTTTCAAGGCTACAAGCGCTTGTAATAATTAATGTGCCTCTACTTCTGCATGCTCTAGTATGATCTCTACCATGACTAGTTTTTCCTTAGTGGCTATGAGGTTAGATTGTACTATAGTGACATCACTAGGGATGTCAAGAAGGGTTTCCATGACTTGCCTAGTCTACAGCAATCTATCGAGCACATCCTTATGAGTCGCAAGAGACATCAAAGTCCCAACTAACATCTAGGAATCTCTAGTTCTAGTTAAGTTCACTGATGGCACAACAAGCACATTGAAGGATTCTTTAATATATTCTGTTATTACTTCTACTATGCTTGCTACATCTTGATGTTGCATAACCACAACTATGGCACCTTCTCCTATTTCAAGCATTACTTGGAAAGATGAAGCATTTCCAAAGATCTTCTATGACCACTAGGCTTCTCTTTCTGATTGCAAATAAATCTATCCCCTTGATGGATCAACAGAGACTATGGGATAAATGGTAGCATCAATGACTTAGAAGAGGTTGGATTTTTCCCTACTTCCTCAACTAAGAGCTTTAGTAATTCGCTATAGATGGCTCATTAAGGGCCTATAATCCTATGGCAATGGCAATGGGACTTGCGGCTCTCACCATTGCTCTTATTATTATTCTAGCTCCATCTTTGGTTCTTATTCTCACTTNTTTTTTTTTTTTTTTTTTTTTTTGCTCTTCACCAAGGCCTTTTCCTTATTGTTGCTTGTTTAAGCAACTTAGAGAATGAAGCATTTTGGGCCCTCGTAGGAACATCATTGGTGTAACCCAAGATTCTGACTCACTTGTGCAACTTCTTGATTAGGTAAGGAAATGGAAGTGTCAACTTCCCTACCTTTCTTTCCTTAAACCATCATTAAATATCCATGAAGTACAATTGGGCAAGGTTGATGTTGTTTTTTCCTATCAAGATTGCACTTCCTCTAGCTGCATAGGTTGACATCCTATTCAACCCTTTAGTGGGGAAGAGATGGCATGTACCAATTTTCAAATAAATTCTCTGTTCCAAAGTTAGCTCAATATATATTTTTTCTTCTTTGTTATATGTCTATTTCAGCCATAGTTTCCTTATTTCTATGTCAAACCTTATGGATAGATGTGCTACCTTGGCCCCCACATTAGGTATGTTCAAAGCCTCTGCAATGGTCTTCACTAAGAAAGAAATAGAGACTCCACCAATGTTGATGGTGGTGTCCTTCTTTTTACTATGCTAGAATTGGTATGTCTCACTGAGGTATTATTCCCCACTTTTAAAAAGGATGTGTCATAGAGGTAATGCTTAAAGCTAAGTTTTGACCACCTCAAGGACAAATTCCATGAATGTCCTGAAGTTCATTTCCACAATGACCATGGTCAACATGGATTACTCCTAGATGGCTTGAAAGCATTTTTGGAACAACATGAGGCATTGTCCCTACACTTGAGCCTATGGTCCTATAAATTCTACCTAGATAAACTGCCTTGTAATAAGGGGCCTCTTAATGAATGCTAAATGATTAGGCCTCCTATTCATCATGCTTGGCTAGTGGGCCTTACTCTCCTAGTCGACCTCTACCACCTCTTAGGCATTTGCTTGCATCCTACAAAGGTCCTTCTTTTCCTCATCCTTTTGGGGCCACCTGCAATTAATCAAGGATTCTAGTTAGTAAGGTATTTTTCATTTATCATTACTAGGTTTATACCTTACTCATGTCCTTAGTTCCATTAGTTTCTTAGTTCATGTGATTGTAGAGTTAGAAAAATTTCAAGAAAAATTCCCAAAAAGTGTTAACTTCTTTTATGACCCTTCGCAATTGACTTCTTTTTCCTTATGTATAGCTTATAATGATAGTTATGATTCCTTAGGTGAGATAATTAAATATTTTGACATGCATACAACTGATTGTTGATTAAAATACTAAATTTTTTTAACATTATTACCATTATAATACCTTTCAGGCCATAGCAAATTTTGAAAAATTAGCATAAATTTTCCACACAATCACCCCCACCCCCCATTGAACACTCCAAGATCAAATAGGTTTAAAAACCATAGAAACCAGAGTAGTATGGAGCAAGATATTGCATATGAAAGTTGGATGCATAGAGCTCTTGGAAAAATGCAAAAACTCCCCTAGCTTCAATTAATGAGAATGAATTTTGAATCATCAGGTACCTAACATTGGGTAGCTAATATTGACTCCCACCTAGTATTTGGGGTCTTAAAATTATTCTTCATGGGGACATTCAGCAATGAAAATGAAGCTGTATGATTGGTTGGAAGGTTTCATGTAAAGTCCAAAGTTTTGGGGTAAGTGAGAATTCATATTTAGGCATTGGTAATGATAGAAGATAGAATCATAGGAATTAAAAGCTTTAGAAGATGTAAGAAAAGGATACTAAGTCTATGATATCGAATGGATAGGTTGTATGATAAGGGAAGGTGTTGAAATTAATATTTATGCACTTGGAAGGTTCAAGATGATGTGGTTTTGATAGACAAGTACAAGTTACAATAGTTATACAAGTGGATCCTCCCCAAAGTAGGCTTTAGCCCTTAATTCCCTTGTATAACAACACCTAAAAATGTCCATAGGCACTAAAGCAATTGAATGCAATGCAAACTTGTTAGCAAAACACACATGTTAGAATCACAAATTTGAGAGAATAACTCTATGTTACACAAAGCCACAAATTATAATCATGTGAATAGTGAGATGAGATGGATTTTAGAAAGGATTGTACAGATTAGGATATGAGGTGCCTTACCATAGGCTGAATGAATCCTTGTGTGTTATTAATGGTTAAAGTAATCATTAGCCCTTATTTTCAAGATTTAAACCAAGTCCAAACCACGTTCCAATGATATCGCATTGTTTTCTCTCTTGGATTGACAACCATAAAACTAACACTATTGCAAGGAGTAGCATCACTTGGCATTTTTTCCAACGAAGGAGTTTATTCATGGCACTTCTCTCTTTCTCTCTCTTTTTTTTTAAATTTTTGAGAAGCCATCAATCTTCAAGCATAGATAACATGTCTTTCTAGTGGGACTCTTAGAAATTTATTCTATGTTCTTTTATTTTATTTTCATTTGTGTCAACCTTACTAAAATACTACCTTTAAGCATGGGTAACATGTCTCTCTAGTGACATGGTAAGGCAGCAGTTATTTTATTCTTACTTCCATTTTTTCTTAAATCTACAATGATATAATTACAACTTTAACAACATGATAGAACACATAGAAGTAATCTTAGAGAATTCAAAAATTCCCTTGATGTCATACCCTTTACATTCCCACTTGGTTCTTCACTTTTTTATCCAAGCACAATGATTACAAGTTTATTCTTAGTTTGATGATGGAAAAGAATATCATTATGACCATGGTAAGAACCTATTATTAATGGGATGGATGGATGGATGTCGTGGCCTCACTATCCAGATAATCAATCCCTCGTGACTTTGACAACATAGAAAAAACCTCACCCCAATGAGCTACATGATGCCACTTTATCCACAAATGAGATTATTGACAAATAAAATGAAAACAAATTGTGGAAAAAGTTGAAAAGAATGGAAAAATTTTGTATCAAGAAATGAGAAAATGATTAAAAAATTATAAAACAAAAAGATAGAAAATACTTATTAATTCTTGATTTTAGGATGAGGCATCTCCCTCACTGCTAAGCTTTTGATCATGACAAGAATTAATAAGTGAGTAATCAGGCTCCATGCATTTGTGAAATAGTGTTAGACTTTCATTTTCAAGCCACTAGGTATCTTCTAGTTTAGTGGTGACTACATAGATGGGTTATTTCTCACATACTTGGTTTTGAAATGTATGATGGATCATAATAAAAATTCTATTAACTTTATGGACGTCTAGCCGTGACTACATCCTTTATCATGATTAGTGATGCATGGATTCTTCTATCTCTCCATAGTGCTAAATTCATAATATTTGTCAGGTGTTGGAGTAACGATGTTTGTTGGCCTTTGCATAGGATCAGAGGAGGTTGGTTATGAAAGAAAGGATGGTGCACTTGATTGGCATTGTGCTGGTTTGGATGATGTGTTGTGCTTACACATGGGAACCATCCTTAAGAACGGGTGTTTCTAAGATTGTGGTGGGGATCTACTAGCATTATTATTTCTATGTATGTTCATAGCATAAGTAGTATTCTTTCGTTGATGTTGTAGTGCTGAACCTTCCTATGTTACTAGTTGTGACATGTGATGAAGGGAAGTATGAGAATATTGAGGATATGATAAAGGATGAGAGGTGTGAGGTGGTGATCTCATAAAAGATGTTGTAGGTTGAAATTTAGGAGAGTAGTAGTAGCAATTTGAGATAGAGAAAGTAGAACTAGTTGGTGAAATAGGTTGTTGAATGTTGTATCCAGATGGACTTAGTTGATAATAAGGGTAGCATTGGTTTCATGATGGCCTTCCCCACAACTATGGGTTTTGCCACTGCATTGGATGATAGTGTTGAGGCTAGTAAGAAGTCCCACTAGGATAGTGTGATTGGTTGTTGGACTATCTATAATCACCTTGTGAGAAAGGTATATTCCTAGGCATTTTCTTTTGTATGAACTTGGAATTCAATGCAAAAGCTCAATACTCATGTAGATGTAACATGATTGGGCAATAACCCTTTGGATGGTCATATATACAGATGTCACATTCCTCATCTTCTTTAATGGTTAAGTCTAAGGCCTCTTCTTCTATAGCCATTTCCCCTATTTGCCAATAAGTGTTCCTAATTGTTTCTTGGTTCTTTTTTCTCCTTTTGTTGTGATCACTTAATTCTTTTTGTATTACTTTATCCTTTATAGTTTCTACGCAAGTTTTAACTTTCTCATTTACCCATTCTAACATCTTATCTAACCTTCCTTCAAGCTCATTGATAGACTTTTGTATTAATAAGGTTTGTTGTGAAATCACCTCATTGAGAGTTCCCTCTTTTTCCTTATCATAGATATGGAGCCTTTTCTTTTGAAGAGTTGGGTCCTAGTGATGTTTCTAAACATTCTCTCATTTACATAGCTCTCCTTCTTTTGCCACACACTTGATTAGCCTTTGGATCTAATGGGTTTCCAGTTCAAATAATCAACCTTGAGCATAAATCCCAAGGGTCTCTCTCATTTGACTACAAAGCCCATCTATGATGTGGAAAAGTTACTCTCCTTGAGAAAAACTATGGCCTAGACATCCATACAATAGAGAATAGTACCTATCTAGAGTCATATCCAAGGGTTCATGTTGTTCCTATTTCCATTCTTGGATTTGTCTCCTTAGGTTAAACACCTTTGCATAGGTTTGGTATTTTTCATTGAAGAGTTCTAATATTGTGGACCACCAATGGATTGAGTTTGGTTTTAATGCTCTATACAACACTTCAGATTTATCTATTAGTGTCCTAGGAAAAAGCTTAAGATTTTGCCACCCACTTTCAATGTTTTGTAAGATGCATTCATTATGGAAGGCTTGTAAATGATGTTGTGAATCAAAATTATAGCTTTTCACAAATTTAGAAATGTTATTTATATTAAGCCTTTTGATGTGACTTTCATTTCAATGCCTATGAAGTATTTTAACTACCTTTGTAATCTATGTCAGGCTCTTAGTGGCCAACAAGGGTTCATCAACATCAAAAATGTCATAGTGAAAATTTCTATTTCTGTTTGTCTGATTGTGACAATCTTACTTATGTTCATTTTGATGTCTTTGATTTCTCCCATGGTGTTGATTTCTATCCTTATTTCAATCCCATAATGGAACTTTATCTTTATACCTATGATCATCTTCATTAGAACTAGACATTGAAAAGAAAGAGAAAGATGAGGAACTAGGAGAATCGCCCTAGCTTCTATAGTTCTCCCTTTGGTCCTTTGATTTATCTTTTTTAGGTTTTGAGGAGGCCTAATCCTTAAGGCCTTCCCTAGTTTAGGACTTACTTCATCTCCTCTAGGATTATCTACCTTAGGTGAATGTAGTCCTTGAGGGTAGTTAAGGTGGTTATGAATATATGAAATCCTTGCATGAGGTTGGTCACTCCAATTTTCTTCACACTATATCTCATTAGTTTTCTAATTAATGTTCTTTGCATATGATGCATTATTTGTTCCATGTGAAAGAGATATTGTTGTTAATTTATGATGTATGTAACTTAATATGTCTTGAAAGATAAATCATTAATGCATTTACAATGATCATGTATAATATAAGTAATATAGTGATGAGCGGCAAGGTACCCCTACGCTCAACCATACAAATACAAGCATTTCACACACAATCCAGTCAAATTCCCAAGGACTAACTACCTATGTGCCTTTGTGGAACAATAACGAGTTGGTTAATCCTTGTCTTCCAAAACTTACTTGTATGTCACGATTGTATGGTTAAGTAAGCTTGAGTCATATGATTTTTATAGCTTTTATGTGTTTTATATCCTACACTAGTAAGGAAGGGGAGAGAGATAACTAAGTAACTAATCTAATTTAACTACTCATTAACTAATTTCTAATTACTCCTAACACTAGTATCTGTTTCCACTTGCCATACACATCTTGAACCAGTGCAACGCTACTAGGATTACCAAACACTAATCGTTACTAGGTTACCAAGAACTACACGCATGCTCGAAGTAGTCGTACTGAGTGTATTTAACTAAGAGAGTTTTAGGGTGAGAGAAATAATTAATCAACTAGGAAAGCATTCAATAATAACTAACGCTAATTAATCTATTCTGAATGCTACAAGGTTTATCATAAAGTTCATCTTTATTTCCGTACACAAAGTGTACTCAAGTACACAATGCTCGAATAAAGATCCATTCACTCTATGATTTCTACTGTGGCACACAAAAATAATTCTAACTCTGAAGGGAAAAATGGCAAGAATTCGGTTAAGGGACTAACTATCTAATGTGAAAACCAAGGGCACCACGTCTTATTTATAAGCAAGGAGACAGGCCCCGATATTGGGTATCCAACATCGCATGGTTGGATCCGATATCGTGGACCTGATATCACAGACGCAATATTGCAGTCCCGATATCGTAATTCATCATACCCCCATAACTGAATGAAAACGTGTCCTCAATTTCCTTACAAAATATTGGGAAAGTATGGGATTATTGACTAAATGACCATTGACGATGGAACAAGGTAACAAACTCAACGTGCTTGGTGAACAAATCAATAATACAATACATGACAACATTAGTATTCATGACCACTGAGGTGAACACTATACATAAATGACATCTAGCCTTTATTTGGTAGCTAGAAGAGAAGAAGAGAGAAAAAGAATAAGGTGTGTTGCTACCGATGCCAAGATTGTGCCTTCTATTGTTTATCCATAGCCATGCCACAAATCTTGCTCCTTTCGTAAACGTTCCAGTTCCAATCCATCATGAGTGTTTCCTCCAAGCTCAGTCCATTGTTGTATGATCACCATTTGCACACACAACATAGTCACAAATGAGCAAGGGTAGATAAATCACATTGTAGTTGATACCTTACCTCGATGTAAAGTGCATTGGCTGAGTTGTGGTTATGGAAGATACTGATTCTAGAGATTTAACACTGGTGACTGCCTAAGGTGTAGGGGTTAGGAAAAATTGAAAATTTTTTGCAAGGGCCCCCATGACTAAGAGTGAACCTCCAGCAGTGGTAGGATGGAAAAAGATAAGGAATAAGAAAGATGGAGAAAAAGCAACAACAGCAATGCCAATAAAATGGATGTCATGGATGGGGATGAAACAAAAAATTGTTGATTGCAAAAAACATTTTAGAAAAAGAAGTTAACAAATGCACCATAAAGGAATGCTAGTGGGTCCTCCCCAAAGCAGGCTCATACCCTTGATGCCCTAATAAACCCACAAACCAAAGAGTCTGTAGGCTCTAGGAATGTCATTTGGAAGCAAGAGTTAAAAAATTACCCACAAGAATTAACCAAGGAAAAACAATGCATCAACCAAGATACAAACTAATGATAAAACTGGCAATGAGGTGAAAAATGGAAAAGAAAGGTGAAGAGGAGAGAATGGAATGGAAACCTATGAACAAGGCAGTGTAAAGTCCCTTGTGTGTGTTTTATGATTTAATGTGACCAAGTAGAACTCATTCCAAATCCAAGCTCAACAAACCACATTCAATGACCTTGCATCAACACATTTGACCAACCTCTCCTCTTGAAGTAACAAGAATGCCTCTACAAAAAGTCACCACCATTTCAAGGAGAGCGAGATGGAGAATCAGGAAGCAAGAAAGGGCCTTAGTTATAGGGAACCTTTAGGCATGGAAACATGTCTTTCTAGTGCCATAACCAGTGTGTGTAGCCCAAGTTCATTATTGTGTCTAAGGGGTGTGCTTTGAATTCTCACTTTTTTTTGTGTCAGAACCACACCATGCAAAGACTTATTTCTATGTACTCAACTTCTGGATATTTGATGAATGATAGAATGGTGGAAAACCCAAGGAAAAAGCATCCAAGCTCTCAAGAGAATAGCCAACGCAACTGCATCAAATCCCCTTGAAGTCACACCCTATTCTTCCTTTGAGTCTTTCCTTAGTTTGCAAAATCCCCAGCCACCAATTCATTAATAATTCTATTAGAGAAAGGGACTATACAATTCCAAGCCAAGGGAGACCATAGGATTTTTTTAATGCATGAACGACATAGACTTATTGCATGTTTAATCAAAAGAACCATACCTTAATATCAACATCATATTTCAAAGGTAAAATCCAAACATTAGCAATCAATATGGTATTATTCATGCCACCATCATGAACACTTATTGGGTGATGAACAAAATAAAGTAAACACACAAAGAAATGGTAAAAATATGAATGATGGTGTAAAACAAAAATAAGAAAGATTAAAGAAATGTGCAAAAAAAAAACATGTAAAACAAAAATTTAGAAAGACCTGATGGCCTTCAATGATTAGTAGAGGTGGACATCTCCCCCATGACTAAGTTGGAAGGAGGAGATCCAAAGTAATGAGCAAGGTTACCCACCTACAGAGGTAGCATGTGTTCTAGTTTTCCTAAACTCATGAAAAGGTTTTGTTTGTTACATGTTAACTAACAATCTCTTATATGGGCTCTCTGATTTATATATGGTCATGGCCCCTAAAGGAAAAGTTGCATAGATAATGTAAGGTCCTTCCCACAGTGTTTGAAATTTGGTATGGTGTGACACATGTGTGGGGTTCTAGCAGAGAACCTTATCTCCTAGCTAATACTTAACTTCCCTAATTTTCAGGTCATGATGTTGTTTATTAAATTCCTTGTGCAATTCATTAGATGACAGGGTAGCTAGTCAGTTCTCATCTAGTAAGTTAAGAGTCATCAACCTTTGTTTTTGTGCTAGATCAATGTCATGGTTGAGGTCACATGCCATGGATAGTATACAAAGCTCAGTTTGGATAGGGAGCGTTGGAAGTTTTTCATACACTAACTCGTAGGGAGAGTAGCCTATAGGAAGTTTCCATGTGGAGTAGTATGACCAAATAGCATCATTCAGTTTAGTGCTCCATTCTTGCCTATACTTGCTAATGGTTCTGGTCAGTATCTTAGTACTTGCCCTATTGGTGACCTCAACTTGACCGTTCTCTTGTGGGTGGTATCGTGTAGTCAATTTATGCTCAACCCCTAAGTGTTGCATTAACTTCCAAAAGGTTGCACCTGTGAAGTGTGTATCATTGTCTAAAATAAGTGCATGTGGCACACCAAAACTATTGACAACTTGTTGTTGAACAAATCGTGCAATTGTAGATGAGGTGCAATCTTTGATGGCAGCTACTTCAGCCCATTTTGTTAAGTATTTTAAGACAACTATGATGTAAGCTTTTCCATTGGACATTCGTGTAATGCGTCCCATCAAATCAATTCCCCAAATGTTGAAGGGCTCTAATGGTTGAATCCATTGTTGTGGAACCTCCATGCTAGTAGTCATTCCCCCATCACATTGACAGCGCGCACAAGATTGGACAAATTGATGGGCATCCCAAAACAAGGTAGGCCAATAATACCCTGCAAGCAAGATCTTGATGGTTGTTTTTCTCCCAGCATAATGACCCCTACAAGGGCCCTCATGAGCATCTTGGAGAACTCTCAATTGATCTATATTGGGAACACACCACCAAACCAAGCCATCGGGACATACTTTGTAAAGTTGTCCATTGATCTCCATAAAGTACTTGGCTCTGTGAAGAAACTGTTATTTCTTCTTAAGGTCTAGCTCTTATGGTGTTTGTTGGATAAGGAGATAGGTAAGAATGCTACTATACAAGTTTGTCTTCATAGGTGATTGTTTATTCACTACACCAGCAAAGAGGAATTCATCAGAAAAATCATTGGACATTAGATACTCATCATCATTGCTATCCTAGCACAACCAAGATAAATGATCAATAACTACATTCTCGATGCCTTTAAAATCGATCATCGTTAAATTGAACTCTTGTAGGATTCCAAGCCATCATATAATATGGGGGCTTACCATTAGCTTATTCATGAGGAACTAGATTGCACTATGATCTATGTGTATGAATATTTTATATCCTAATACATAGTATCTAAACTTTTCTAATGCAAACACTATAGGCATTAATTTTTTTTGTAGTAGTACCAGTGATACTTTTACTTGCACAATGAATGTAATAAGGACATTTTTGGTCATCTAACTATGTAAGTACAGCTCCTAAGGCATAGTTGGATGCCTTAGTCATGACATGAAATGGTTTGGACCAATCAGGAGCTTGTAGAATGGTTGTTTCTACTAGCTTCTATTTCAGAGTTTGGAAAGTTAGTTCGCATTCCCTGGTGATGAAGTGTCAAAAGTCAATGCATCGATTGGGCCACGTATACACAGCTGTGTCAACGCAAGCCCATCGATGTAGCCACCCTATGTCGATGGGGCCCTGTATAGGTAGCCACCTATCCTGGCCTATAAATAAGAGGGCCTTCCGTCTCATTTAGGCATCTTTTTGAGTAGTTGTAGCGAAGCTCTTGCAGTTTGCTCCCACAAGAGATAGAATATTTTCCCAAGTGCCCGCAACAGGTGTATGAAAAGCAATTAGATCTTTATTCGAGCATTGATGTATCTGAGCCCATTGGTGTGATGGAAATAAAGACAAACTATTCATGCAATCCTTGCAGCATTTGGACTTAGTTTTTTCATGCATTTAATAGTTTAAAATGTTTATGCTTTATTAATTATTTGTTTATGCTTTATTAGTTACTTGTTGATTATTAATGTTTTTATTATTATAATTTCAATCGTTAGGGTTCATTCGTAGTTCATTAAAGACATAGGTATGACCATCTCGAACGTAATCCAAACACTTGGTAAGCCCAGTGACGCTTAACGTCTAGTAACCAAGCAATGTTAGGAAATGCTCAGAACGTGCTCAGAAGATGGGACTGGATAATTATGCTAGGAGTAGTTAGAATACAAACTAGGATAATTAGAGATTAGATAATAGTTTTTGCATTAATTTCCATACCTCACTTAGTCACTGAAAAAGATAATTAAAAATATATAAAAATCATTAGCCTTAGTCTCACTTAACCAACATAATAGAACTTCACAAGTGAGATTAGGATGACAATGACTGTTCCAACCCAAGGTTTCACAGGTTAGAAGTCTGGTATATGTTAAGTGCTTACAGTCTGTAGATTTCGATTGAGTCGCACGTGAATACTTGTGATTCATATGGTTGGGCGTAGGGATACCTAGCCACTCATCATTGGCATCGTTGTTGAGGACTATTAGTCTTACATGCGTCATCTAACTTTAGTGAAATTTTCATTTAAGTCGTTGGAACGGACCCACGGTAGAAATATTTACGTACACTAGGCGAACTTAAGTTAATCATAAGGTACACTAATTATATATGGACCATCTAATGTCCAATATGTCTTCTCACAGGAGAGATGCATTTGAACCACTGGTGCTGCAAGAATGTTAGGTGGTATACAAACATCCTGATGAATATGTTCCTAATTTCACATTCATCCTGCATCAAAATGAACATCTTCGATGGCAGGACATGGAGGGTAGCATCATGCTACCGCCCTACCAAGCAGCTTCTGCGATGCTATATCACAATCTGGGTAGAATGGACATCCAGAACCAAGTGGCAGAGTATGACATGGAGGACCATGACTACTGGGACTATCATTCCATGCAAGCTCAATGGACAAGAGATCAACAGCAAGCCGAGAGATATGAACAATAGAAGGGAACACACTTCAGTAACCCCTTATTCTCACAAGGGCCACAAGATGATAGAGATCCTGTATTTCATGATATTCATTTGACCAAACTTCACCTGGGGCTGCAGATCCTCCAGTCATTCATCTAGAATCAACCTCCAAGTGACCATGATCCTCAAGGGAATGGTGGGTCACGTAGCAAAGCTGGATGAGATGATTGCAGCTGTCACCAGGGTAGATGGGAAGATCGATGCCGAAGTGGTGGTGATGTCTCTCCTTCTTCTCCATCCTCCTCCTCTCCTTCACCTTCATCTAGCTTAGGTTCTGAGTGTCACAAGGGAAGGTTGGAGAGAAAGGACGATGGTAAGCAGGTTTGAGTAAGAAAACATGAGAAAGCATGCGACCAATTGCATGGCCCTCACCAGCATGAAAGAAGGGGTAGCAGAAATCGTTATAGACGTCATAGTCCCCAACAAGACTATGATTCAAATGAGTCGTTGTTAGCTCCACATTGCAGAGCTAGTTCATATTCCAAGAAAGCACATGAAGGATAGTCAAATCAAGTGTGTTGACATGAACAACATCCCTAGATTTGAAAGGGAATACAACTATGATCCGTAGACCCACCTACAGGCATTCCATGATGCCTACACCCTACAAAATATTGATAATGATTGGCAATGGTTGAATTTGTTCCCTTGTATACTCATCAAAGAAGCCAAAAGTTTGTACCAATCCTTAGAGCCGGAATCAATTAGAAGATGGAGTACGATGCTTGAAATCTTCAATGACAAATATCAAACGTACTCTAGAGTGGAAAATCTGAGAAGGAAGATCCAAGGTTGGAAACAAGTGATTCATGAACCCTTGGATACCGCCATGAGAAGGTATTACTCACTGTTGCATCGATGCCCTGGTCATGGTTATTCTCAATGGGCACAGCTTCATCACATTATTGATGGGCTCCATTTTGAAATGAGAAAAACCCTTGGTGTCTATGCCAAGGGATGGCTGTCAGAGCTAAGGGTCCATCAGTTGTAGTGCCTCATTGATCAGGTGGCCAAAGAGGAAGGTGAACTTAGAAAAAAGGAGAGTGCTAAAGAATTCAACCAGGACCCTTCTCTTAGAAAAAGGGAGGTCTGATTTTGTGATGAGGATGATGAGTCAGCACTGGAAGCAGTGGTGAACCAGAAGACTTTACCGTTACAAAACTTTGCATCTAAAATATCGGCAAAGGTGGATAAAATGTGGGACTCTTTGGATGAGAGATTCCAAAGTGTATTGAAAATCATAGAAGAGTCCAAAGAGTAAGGTAGTGACTGTGATCAGTGCAGGAAGAAGGGAGCTGAACGTACCCAACATAAGGGTAAGGGAAAAGTTGCTGCAGCAGAATAGGTTGCAGACTCTGACACCGAAGAGGACGATGGATGCGACGTATGCCAATATGAACATCCTAAGGGATGTTGTCCTGTGGTGTCTCACCTTCAAGAGTCTGGGTTCTATGCCTTGAACCCTTGTTTGGCACAAAGGCAAATGCCTTGAAGGTTACCTTATCCACAAGGTAACCCCAAGTGATTCCACTAGCAGTAGCAAGGATACTATCCAAGTGGAACGCCTTCGCAACCATATGAATATTTTCAACTGTGGCAGCAACCACAAGCGTGGGAGATGCCACCTCCAAGGCAGCAGTACCCTTATAAGTAGCCAGATTCTTATGGGTACTATGTTCAGCAGCCCATCTCTCCAAGAGAGTCTTCTAGTCATGCAGCCTTTCCTAGTTACTACCATCCACCTAAATATTTCAAACATCCATCTCCATCACCCATGGGGACAAATCCACATCACTTCTACCCTCTGTCATCTTCTTTTGCCACTCCTCCACACCATCCCTCTCAGTTGCCACCTGCTCCATCTATGCAGGGAGAAATACTGCCACAGCCACAATAACGAAATGCTACAAGGGCTATTAACTTACAACCAGCACCTTGGCCAAGTGGACCAGAGTCCAAGCCATGCAAACGTCTTTTCTTCTAGCCCAATAATCTGAACACATCCTCGCCTATGCCTATGGCCAGTGCCTCCAAACCTACCAACGCCTCTACCATCATACCACCCAAGTATCCATCCACTCTACTACACTCCAATGTCTAGATGGTCATGCTCACTCATGTCGTGACTGACTGGATCAAAGCTATTTCCCTTCCCCGAAAGTTGACCAATTTGGAAAGCCCCCTAATCTATCTTCAAGTGGTTGGGAACGAGCCATGAAAAGCTCTTCTGGACTCAGGGTCAGGGGTTAATTTAATCTCTCATAACATGTACAAGAATTGAAACCTACCTCCGCTAAAGAAGAGCAACATCTAGCTCGAGTTAGTAGACCAATCCATCACCGTTTCATTAGGTTTGGTGGAGGACATTATGACCACCATCTATGGGTGGCCCTACCCTGCTGACTTCTTGGTCATCCGTGTTGCAAACTGTAAGGGGAACTTCCCAATCATCATGGCAAGAGCCTGGCTAAGCATGGTGGGTGCACAAATGGGACTCTAAGATCTATCCTTGGAAATTTCAAAGGAAAATCCTTCTGGAAAGATCGAGAAGAAAAGAGTTCCATGCATTGCGTACAATGACTCGGGATGCAACTGTGTGCAGCAATTATGGTATGCGAAGTGGACATCCATTCAAGCATGCAATCAGTGTACTGAGGAATCACCAATTCAATAGTGTCTATACACAACAGCGACTAACCAAGAAGGCACCCAGTGGTTGACAGCTGATCCTGCTAGCAGCACAATATGCATGGAACCAACTGAGGGTCTAGTGCAAGCCTATATAAGCATGGATGTGATGGAGGAGATTCATCAACAAACCTCCATTATTGATGACTTTGATGACTAGGGAAAGCTAGAGATCCCTGAGAGCTTCAAGTAAGAGCCCCTTGAGCTAAAATCCCTACCGGCTTACTTAGAATATGCATTCTTGTAAAATGGCAAGCCGGTAATTAACAATGCTACCCTTGCTCTAGAACAGAAAAAGAAGTTTCTAGTGATGGTAAAAAAATGGGTTGCTGCATTCGCATGGTCCTATCTTGAGCTAACTAGCGTTGATCCTAAGATCTGCCAACACCGGATCTACCTTGACACTTCCATGAAGCTACGGCGACAGCCACAAAGACAGTTGAATCCCAAGTTGAAGTAGGTTGTAAAGGATAAAATTGAATAATAGCTTAAGGTGGGATTCATTTATTCTGTAGCCGATAATGAGTGGGTTAGCCCCCTTGTTATCGTACCCAAGAAAGGTGACAAGTGGAGGGTTTGTATCGATTTCCAGTTGCTCAACATGGCAACTTTCAAGGGCCACTTCCTGCTCCCATTTGTGGACCAGGTGTTGGACACAATCGCAGGACACCAATATTACAGCTTCTTAGATGGTTATAGTGGTTATAACCATATCCAAATCACACTAGAGGACTAGGCCAAAATTACTTTCACGAGTCCATGGGGGACTTTTGCATATAAGAAGATGCCCTTTGGCCTATGCAATGCACCTGCAACATTCCAACGCCTTGTCCTAAGCATCTTCCAGCAACAAATTGGCAATGGTGTAGAAGTCTTTATGGATGAATTCTCCACCTATGGTGCCACGTTCAAGCAAGCTTTGGACCACCTAGAGAAAGTTTTAAAGAGGTGTGTAGACACCAATCTGCGACTCAATTGGCAAAAGAGCCATTTGATGGTCCAAGAGGACATAGTGTTGGGGCATATCATTTCATCAACAGGGATCAGTGTAGACCCTGAAAAGATTAGGATCATCCAACGAATTACCCTCCAACCAAGTACTATCAAAGATGTGCAATCATTCCTTAGACACATTGGTTACTACTGGTGCTTCATTGAACACTTCTCGAAGATAGCTCGGCTATTGGTAGAGCTTACAAAGAAGGACGCTTCATTTTTCTAGACCAAGGAATGTGAGTCCACATTCCAAGAGCTAAAGCAGAAACTTGTAGAACCTTCAGTTCTATAGGCACTTGATTGGTCTAGACCCTTCCACATTATGATGGATGCCTCCAACTATGCTTTGGGAGCCGTGCTTACATAGTGTGATGATTAGAAACATCCGTAGTATATCCACTGTGCAAGTCGTAGCATTTTGGGTGCACAATTGAACTACACCACCACTGAGAAAGAATTGATGGCGGTGGTGTTCACATTAGACAAATTTCGGCACTATGTGCTTGGATACGAGGTGTTTGTGCACACAGACCATAGTGCTATCCAGTTCCTAATGAAAAAACCAACAGTGAGGCCCCACATAATTCGGTGACTAGTGATTCTTCAGGAGTTTGATTTGACCATGGTAGACAAAAAGGGGTCTGAGAACGTGGTTGCTGACCACTTGTATCGGTTATGATGGGAAGACATAGAAGAGGAGGAGCCCTTATCTGATCAATTTCTAGATCAACTCCTCTTCACAGGCACCGTTGATCCTCAAGTACCCAAGGAATCTCCTTAGTTCACTGCATCCTCACCTACCTTACAACCCAAGAGTTTCCAAAAGAATGGAACGATTAGCAGAAAATACAATTTCTCCACAAAGCCAAGCATTTTAGGAAAATCAACGACCACCTCTACAAGGTGTGCGTAGATGGCTTGGTGCGATGGTGTGTCCCTGATGCTGATACACTACGCATCCTCCAAGATGCTCATGAGGGTCCTTGTGGGGGCCACTATGCTAGATGTAGAACAATCATTAAAATCCTGCTTGTAGGGTATTATTGGCCTACACTTTTCAGGGATGCACAATGGTTCGCTCGCTCCTGCGAACGATGCCAACGAGATGGTGGGATGTCAGCACAGTTGGACCTCAATAGTGGATTCAGCCACGAGAACCCTTCAACATCTAGGGTATCAACTTCATGGGGCCCATCACCCCCTTGTCAAACGGAAAGGCGTACATCATCATGGCGGTGGACTACTGTACAAAGTAGGTAGAAGCAGTAGCCATCACCGACTGTTCTTCCAACACCATCGCATGATTTTTCTAGCAACAAATCGTTACCAGGTTTGGAGTGCCTCGTGCACTCATTTCTGATAATGGGATGTGAAACACCGGGAAAATTACGGGTTGGCCTCAGGTGAAGATTCGTAATTTAAGCGAGAACGTGCCTCAAATCTGTCTAAGGACAAGTTTACGCTCTATCACGCACAGCAGCGTAATGAGCGTAATAGGCTCCGAGACAGCTAAAGGCGAATTTGTTCAAGGACAAGTTTACGCTCTATCACGCACGGCAGCGTGATGAGCGTAATAGGCTCCGAGACAGCTAAAGGCGAATTTGTTCAAGGAAAAATTTACACTCTATCACGCACGGCAGCGTGATGAGCATAATAGGCTCCGAAACAGTTGAAGGCAAAATCCAGAGAGGCACGACGAGTTGGCACTTTTTCTTGTGGCGCATACATAAGTGGCCTTTACGCTCGTTACGTGGCGGTGCGTACCAGTGCGTGGGTCATGATTCAAGTTGCACGCTCCTTACGCTCCACCACGCTCCGCTGCGTGATAAGCGTAAGTTATGCATTATTTACGCTTTATCACGCGCAGTTATGTGATGAACGTAAGTTATACTTTGTTTACGCTTCACCACGCACGGCTGCGTAGTGAGCGTACGTTACATTTACGCTTTGCCACGCACAGCTGCGTGGTGAGCGTAAAACGATCTTGAACTCATTGTTTTTACGTCAGTGCGCTCATACACGCAACACAAAGCGAATGAGCGCAAACGCAGCCGAGACACGCCTATCATGGGCCTGCTCTTTACACGCACAGCACGCAAACGAGCGTGTTGTGCGTAGTCGCAGTTCGACTTAAAAGAATCGCGTCAACAGGATCCGCGACATTCGGGCCCACATCATCAGGGTTGCACGTGTCGCGGCCTATAAATACTCCGCCTGACAAATATACAAAAAAAAAGGGGGAGATTAGGGGGAGAGTTGGCGAGTGGACAAGTTAACGAACCAGAGCACCAGAGCACTTATCGCTTTTTTTTGGCAGCAGATCAAGAGGACAAGAGCATTTTCTGAGCAAGGGAACACTTATCGCCTTGAACA
>MNCI01033808.1:41396-61867 GCA_015680685.1 Gnetum montanum | reverse complement strand
ACCGAGGCGAGCACGCCTGAATGGTACGATCATATCAAATCTTATCTTTTACAGGGTGAGTTATCAACTGCTTTAACGCGCACGCAAAAAGACGCAACCCGTAAACGTGCTAGGCACTACGTCATCATCGGGGACAGCACTCTCTGCAGACGCTCCTTTGATGGCGTATTGCTCACCTGCGTTAACGCAGACCAAGCACAACACATCGTCAGTGAGGTTCACGAGGGACTATGTGGCGATCACGTAGCACCACGGGCTATGGCCCTAAAAATCCATCGCTTAGGGTACTACTGGCCACGCATGGAAAGAGATTGTTTGACAAAGGTTAAGACCTGTGACACGTGTCAACGTCACGCAAACCTCATCCACGTGTCACCCTCAGAATTGCACACCACACAGATCACATGGCCATTCCAACGATGGGGACTGGACATTATAGGACCCATCACGCCAAAATCTTCCGCAGGACATAGCTTCATCATTACCGCCACCGAGTACTTCACGAAGTGGGTAGAAGCTGTCCCCCTGCGGAAAATTACATCCCAACAGGTTTGCCATTTCATCTTGGATAACATTGTAACCCGATTTGGTCTCCCAATGACTATTGTGACCGACAATGGGCCACAGTTTAGTAGCGTGGATACCAAATCCTTCTGTGACAACCTAGGCATCAGGCAGTCCTTTTCCTCCCCTTATTACCCGCAGGCAAATGGTCAAGCTGAAGCATCGAACAAGATAATAATCAATTTACTCAAGAAAATGCTCGACGGCAACAAAAGGCGGTGGCATGAGCAGATCCTCTATGTGCTATGGGCATATCGTACTACCTGTAGAACAGCTACAGGCAGTACGCCCTATAGCCTAGTTTACGGATCTGAGGCGGTGCTACCTCTGGAGTTGCAAATTCCTTCTCTGAGAATGGTCCTCTCCACCATTATAAATGAGACTCAACACACCGAGGCTCGAATAATGGACTTGGAGTCATTGGAAGAGAAGCGGATACAGGCTCTTGAAGCAATTGAGAAATATCAGGATAAACAGAGACAAAAGCATCATCATAATCTTCAGCAGCGTCCGATCAAACAAGGAGACCTGGTTCTCAAGGCTGTGCGTGAACCAGTAGGCAAGTTCTCTGCAAACTGGGAAGGCCCTTTCTTGGTAACCGACGCATACAGCAACGGAGCGTTCAAATTGGCAGACGTCAACGGCAACGAGTTAGCAAATCCTGTTAATCACGTATACTTAAAGAGGTATTTCATCTAGCGGCAACGACGGTAGCGACAGCAGGTATGACCACCATCGTCCGCTACGACGTTAAACTGGCACTGAGCGTCCGCTACGATGTAAAACTGGCATCTTTTGCACGCGTCCGCCATGACGCTAAACTGGCAAGTGGTTACCGTCCGCTACGACGTAAAACTGGCAATGTTGTACAGGTCCGCCAAGACGAAAAACTGGCACCTTTTGCACGCGTCCGCCACGACGCTAAACTGGCACAGGTAAGTAGCCGTCTGCTGAGACGTAAAATCAGCACAGATTTGTCCCTGGGTCATGACATAAAACTGACATCCACAGCACGGTCTGCTGAGACCATAAACCAGCCTTACCACCGTCCGCTACGACGTAAAACTAGCACTTCTCGGTCTGCCCGGACTTTAAACTGGGACCACGGTCTGCTGAGACTTAAAACCAGTAACAGCAGTCTTCCAAGACTTAAAACTGGGATGTACAGATCGCCACCATGTTCAAGCGAGCGTGACCACTCTTGTACAGTTGCACAGCAGACGGGGTGGGGTACTGAGACAGTCCCAGTATCGCCACCCCATCGGCATCTTACTGATCCCTCGGACAAGCAAGGAGGCATCTTACTGATCCCTCAGAGATGCCGCCACCGCACCCGCTGCAGTGGTAGCAGCTCTGGGAGTTTAGCCTCGTTAGCGGGAGCCCCAACGAAATCCTCGTTGGTCATGGCCCCAGGAGTCTCCGCCAATCATCGCTATCGGGCGCCGGCTTCACAGATTCATCTGGCCGGTTCCCGGTGCAACAAGTGAGCTGCACTGCATCTGATGCCTTTTGTCGAAGGTATGCAGTGCCGAATCATCAGGATTGGTGGCTCCGCCCAAGTGCTCCAGCTCAACATTTGCAGTTCGTTGGCTTCATCTAACACTAGACAGCATGGGCTCCAAGAACCCCGTCTTTTGTCCATAAGCAATGGCATCCTCTGTTTCCTTTTGTGGTTGCAGGCTGCTTAACTTCGAGGATGTCATTCAAAGGTGCGTCCATCTGAGCGGTGAAGTACAACAGCGTGCTGAAATGGCTGCTCAGGTTTGCCCACCCACTCCGCTTTGCGCATTTCTTCCCGACACGCATCTAACCTTAATCCTTATTTCCTTCTTCCCCACCACCCAGTTCCCATACGCAGCTTTGCTTTTCATACTCACGCTAGCAGAGACATCGCAAAAGTGATGCGCAATGCTCCTTTTTGCATGCATTCCTGCTACAATTTGTAACAGAGATATCTCAGATTGACGCGCAACGCTCGTCTGAAAGCATTCCTGTTGACATAAATAAACACACCGTTTGCATCTTCCCCGAACCTGTTTCCAGTTACACCCTTCTACCTCTCATACTCGCCAACTTTTCTTTTACGTAAACAGAGCAAACACCTGAGTAGTCATGGATGAACGTTGTTCTTGCTTCTACCAATCCGGTGTTTCGCATTCTTTGTCGACGTTTTTCGGGTAAGCCCTCTAACCGTCAACAAAGAGGGGCCATTGAAACACCAGGAAAATTACGGGTTGGCCTCAGGCGAAGATTCGTAATTTAAGCGAGAACGCACCTCAAATCTATCTAAGGACAAGTTTACGCTCTATCACGCACAGCAGCGTAATGAGCGTAATAGGCTCCGAGACAGCTAAAGGCGAATTTGTTCAAGGACAAGTTTACGCTCTATCACGCACGGTAGCGTGATGAGCGTAATAGGCTCCGAGACAGCTAAAGGCGAATTTGTTCAAGGACAAATTTACGCTCTATCACGCACGACAACGTGATGAGCGTAATAGGCTCCGAAACAGTTGAAGCCAAAATCCAGAGAGGCACGACGAGTTGGCACTTTTTCTTGCGGCGCATACATAAGTGGCCTTTACGCTCGTTACGCGGCGGTGCGTACCAGTGCGTGGGTCATGATTCAAGTTGCACGCTCCTTACGCTCCACCACGTGCCGCTGCGTGGTAAGCGTAAGTTATGCATTATTTACGCTTTATCACGCGCAGTTGTGTGATGAACGTAAGTTATACTTTGTTTACGCTTCACCATGCACGGCTGCGTAGTGAGCGTNGCGACATTCGGGCCCACATCATCAGGGTTGCGCATGTCGCGGCCTATAAATACCCCGCCTGACAAATATACAAAGAAAAAAGGGGGGAGATTAGGGGGAGAGTTGACGAGTGGACAAGTTAACGAACCAGAGCACCAGAGCACTTATCGCTTTTTTTTGGCAGCAGATCAAGAGGACAAGAGCATTTTCTTAGCAAGGGAACACTTATCGCCTTGAACAGAGAAACAAGAGCAACCTTTTGGTAATTGCTGCAAACACGATCCTTTAGCAGAAACAGAACGCAGCACGCCTGAGTCGTAACAGCAGATCTACCCGAAGCAAAGAAGCAGAACGGGAATTGCAGAGTCGTCTCGCCTAGTTAGCAGGTTCTATCGTTCAAAAGATCGACAGACTTCAGAGCTTGACCATTCCTGCACCTAAGCTTTGGGCCTACAAGGTAGATCAGACTTCTGTCCAGACAGTTTTCTTGTTGTTTTGTGCTCATTTTGTATCCAGTTGTTGGGGGTTTTCTCCCATTGTAACGTAATATACATGCAAGTGTACATCTGATCCAGCATTGAAACATAGATCTTTGATCTTTGCGATGTCCACGTTTTTTTTTCTCTCCCGATTAGCACCTTTTCGGCGTTTTGGCGTTATCTTCGTAGCGTTTCATCTACGTCGTTGTCTTCCCGTTTTACGATCTCTCATACCGAATCACGGCAATCATCATCGCTTTTTACTGACCCGTAAGTCCCTGTATGATCGACAAGACCGTTCAGGGCACCGCGGATTCGTTTTTCCAGCTTAGCCCTCACGCGGATCCGTGGTTAAAATTGTATACACGGAATTTCGGTCGGTATTTCCAGCTGCCGACATTTTCCGTCGTTACAGGATGCACTTCACGGGGGTTACTTTTCGCAAACTCATGAACACTTCGGGGTAACACACAAATTTACAACACCTTATCACCCCCAAGCCAATGGGCAAGCTGAAGTCACAAATAGGGAAATTACCAAAATCCTTACATGAACAATTAGCAAATACAGGAGGGACTAGAGTACCAAGCTTAACGATGCCCTATGGGCCTATCGTTCCACCTGGAAAATTCCTGTAGGGTACTCTCCCTATGAGTTAGTGTACGGTAAGTTGCCAACGCTTCCCATCCAAGCAGAACTCCGAACACTATCCACCTCCTATGACCTCAGCCTTGACCTACTACTAGCACAATGAGAACGATTAATTAATTTAAGTGTGCTAGATGAGAACCGATTAGTGGCCCTATTTTCCAACGAAACCCACAATGCCTATAACAAGAAACGACATGATCTTAGGATTTGGAAGGTCACATTTTGATGTGGAGACAAGGTATTGTATTGGAAACCCTCACATATATCCCAACCAACCAAGTTTCAGACGCTATGGGAGGGACCTTATATTGTCTTTAAAACCTTCCCATATAGGGCCTTGCTCATCCACAAACCTAGAGATCCCACTAAAACACAGTTGATCAACCGCCAATAACTCAAACCTTTCCGTGAGCTTCACACAGCCAGTGTCACAACCTCGTCATTAGCCAGTTATCCATGCTCCATCTTTCGCTTCTCCTCCTTTCCACCCAGTCATGGGGGAGACCTTCATGCTTGCTAATCCACTTCCCTACACCCCTCACCATTTTATCATTTTTTATTTTACAATTTTTTATTTTACACTTTTTTTTACACTTTTTTGTTTTACACTTTTTTGTTTACTAGTTTTTGTTTTATAACTTTTTTTCACAATTTTTGTTTTTCATTTTTTTTAATTGTTTGTTTACTTTTTGTCATTGTCATATTGTTTGGCACGATCAGTTTTTGTTACGATGGGTACTGTAGTCGTCTTCCTAGTTATCTGGTTTCCACCATTGCATGGTTGTCCTTGGATTTTACATCGTTTCCACCTAATAAACTTGGCAATGAGTCCACGTCATCCACACATTCACCATTCCATGGTTTTCCTTGTGTCATGAACATGTAACCCCTCCATTTCAACACGTTTTAATGAACGTGTGACTTGTGTAGTTCCTCGACTAAGGGATGACCCACTGGTTTGAATCGGGTGTGACTTCAAGGGGAATGCTTTATTCGTTGTTCTGTTCTATTCCCTGGGTTGCTGGTGTGTTCTTATGGATTTTCTACCACTCCAAGTCTCTCTCCATGGAATTTTTTGGGCAGTTCAACATTGCATGGTGTGGTCCTCACTGAATAAAATAATTCATTCAAAAGAAAACAGAAAAAGCAAAAACAAGAAAACAGAAACACAAAAAAAAATAAACTGAGGATTCAAAGCACACCCCTTGGTCGAATGCATGCAAACATGCATGGGTCTTCGCATGGTGTGGTTCCCCTGCATAAAAGAAAAAAAAATTGTGGTGGGAATTCAAAGCACACCCCTTAGACCACCTCTCATGGGCCACTCCTTGGTTATGGGACTTCCTTGGTCCCCTACAACTTTGTCCCGTTTCACTTCCCTCTTCTCACGTTTCTTGGTGTGGTGGTTTTTTTTGGGATCATTCTTGTTTCCTTCGGGATGGTCGGGACTTCGTCTATCACTGCAAGGTCACTATTAGCAAATGGTTTGGGTATTCTCTCAAGAAAGGTTCTACTCAATCACTTAACCATGCTTCCACACGGGGTTTCATGTGACCGACACTTGGAATTTCCATTCTCTCCTCTCCTACGACTCCCACTTCTCTCCGTACTCACCTCACTGCCCTTTTTATGTTTTGTGTGTTCGTCATGTTTTCTGTAGGTCTTTCATGCCTTTGCGGGTTTCTTTTGGTTTGGAGTATTTACTGGTCAACACCACTTATCACTACCCAGGTCCACGAACCCTAGTGTTGAGGGTATGTAGGGGCTATAAGGATGTTGCCTACTATGGGGACGACCCACCTACATATTCTTGGTTTTTCCTATTTAGTCTCCAACCCGTTGGATTTCTGGGTTGATTGTATTTCATGTCCCATCATTTGATTTCATCCTCGCTTGAGTTCTTTTTAGCTCCCATTCTCCAATTTTTTTTCTTTTTCACGTTCCAATCCATTCCTCTTGTCTTTAGCCATGATCAGACCTTTTCTGCGCTTCAATCACCTCAATTTGGCTCTTCAAATATTCATTTTAGGTGTTTTTTGGGTTGGTCAACGCTAGTCTATGGGTGAACAGTGCTACGTATATGGGGCCCCGTATACATAGCCACTGCGTATACGCGACCACATATATGTGGCCGCACATACACAGCCTCGTCAACGTAGTGCCCAACCCCTATATATACCCCACCGCACTTCTTCATTTTTCATCATTTGGAATCCAAATTGAGGGGAGTTTTTGTCATTTTTTCTACCTAACCCTTCCCAACGCACCTATATTCCATCACGTGTCCACATCAACCTATCCTTGCCCTTATCTGCAACCAGAGGTATGCACTTAGTCATGGGGGGTGGTGCCCTTGTGTAATTAATTAATTAATTAATTAGTTGTTAATTACAAAGCCTTTGGTCCTAACCCCTAACTTAACACTCTGGGAGACTTAACGGTGTGCCTGTGCCATTAACATAACTTGGTCAAACTGAAAAGGTATATATAGATCATTTTAGGCTATAACTTGGTCTAACAAATGGTTATGTTTGTTTTCAGATGGCACCCAAACTAAGGCACCCAAGGGATGAAGGATTGTCGCAACCGAGGGACAAGTGCCCACGTACGAGAAGGGGATGTGGAATGCAACCGCTAGAGTATGTGGAGGGTTCCCATGCAACTAGGCCCTTGCACGAAGGACCTGACATGGAATATTTTCGCCAAATTCCCAAAGAGGAGATTCCTGGCGTGCAATCGCTAGGGGATGAGATGCCTGGGATAGAACCACAGCTTGAGGTCACATTGACCCAAGCCTGCCTTGACGCTATCACGCCATGCGAGGTGCAACGGACAGTCCTCCAAGAGTTAAACTTTGGACCATTCCTCGAAAACACTCCAAAAGATGTGAGACTTCAACTGCAAAACTCTCCGATGTGGCCAATCATCACAACTAGTGGTGAGTGGTGCTTAGGAGAAACATATCTCTTCTGGACGAATCAACAACCAGGGTCAAGAGTAAGAATCAAGGACATATATGTCTCTTACTCTTCGGAAGCTATAGCAAAAGCTCTGGAGTTGCCTGAACCGAGGCAGATGTGGTGGAAATTTCTAAATAGGCCGATCCAAAGGTGAAGGTTCAATGGATCAAACGGTGCTATGAGGTAGAGCACAAGGAATTCGGCTCCTTGACCATGGCTAAGAGAGTCTATTCAAAGATAGCTTCTTACCATCTGAATCCAATGGTAAGACCGAGCAAAATCACAACCTTCACCGCTCGTGCGTGTGCTGTCTTGAGTGGAAAATTTCCCATGAGTCTTCCACAACTGTTATTTTTGGAGATTGAAAAGACGTTCGCAGAGAACGAACATGGAAAATGAGCTCTCCCCTTTCCCTGCCTAATCCAAAAGTTGTGCAAACTGGCAGGGATAGCACGGTATTCTAACGACATCATCTGATGCACCCCAATTACCTTGTGGTGAGAAATGATGAAAGACAAAATGTTTGCTACCACACAGACAGAGGAAGGGCAGCAACCACCTCCACCACTTGTGCAAACAATGTAGTCGGGCTTGCACAACACAGTAGAATACCTCCACGAGATCTAGGAAATGCTCTCTAGTCAGTGAGAGCCATCCAGCAGAACTAGTGGAGGAGACGATCCTTCAGTCTATCACCCTACCATGAGTCACTTGGAGCAAGTGGCATAATCATTCAGCTTGCTTGAAAGGGCAGGGTTGATATTTTCCACCACCCGAGCACCCATTCCAACTAGAACAAATCCAAGCATCCGAGATGTATCAACTACAACCTAGTAGTTATTCCCTGAAATCTCAGGGAATGCTGCTACCTTCTTGGTACACTTGGAAGATGGTGAGGGGGTGACAATCTTGGTGATGCAGCACCAGGGACAAGAAGTTGCAGCCGAAGTGGTTGTTGATACCATTGCTGCCTCTCTTAATGCACTGGAAACACCTATACCAAACATCCATGGACTACAAGATGTACAGGTGTCTTCCGAAACTTCACATAGCAAGATGGATGCAACCCAACATGAATAAATGTTGGACCAACTGGTAGGAACTGGGCAACCGCTCCCAGATGTCTTCAATCTTCCAGACAACATCACTGCAACCTAGTCGAAGTTGCTATCAGCAAGGGGCAAGAGCCTTGTTTTGTAGGGGCAACTAGAAGCTACTCAAGCTTCTTGTCAATGCTTGGCAATAGAGGTTGCCCAATTAATAGCCTAGCTTACCGATCCAACCATCCTTGACCATGAGATCACCAAAGATGAAGCTTTTCAATAGCTTCAGCTTAAACTACAGGTTGTTGAGGATGAAAGGGAGACGACGATCCTAGATAAGTCCATGGAAGATGCCCAAGCATATCACTTAGAGAAGGACTTAGCGACGGTTCACCAGGAGAACATGTAGCTGACCATAGAAGTTCATCACCTATGCAATGTTGGTGTAGAGAATGAGCACATGAAAGATTTCATCCACCAACAGTAGGAGGAGCTAGCCAGGGTGAACGTAGATATGAGAAGGTTGGCTACTGAGAATCAAAATTTGTCAATGGAGGAGGTTCAGGCATTGTGACAGAAGTCTGCAATGGAAATTGCCGCTTGGAAGAATGAGGCCCTAAAATTTGAAAAAGTTAAAAATCATTATAGGGACCAAGTGGGATTGCAGAAGGAGGTGAACGAGAAGCACATTCAAGTCGCTAAGGCCCAGATGAACCAAGTGCTCCAGCAGCTTTGAGAAGAAGGCAATGTATGGTTTTCCATCTTCAATGGATTGAATGCCTACAACAAAGCGAAAATCTACCTAAAGGAGCTGCAAATTGAAGAAATGATAAAATACATGGAGTTAGCCAACCTTTGGTATGCAAACCTAGCTATGCTCATAGCCTGGAGACCGCGGTCAAAACTTGAGAAATAAGTGGTCGCCTCTTATTCTTTATATGAGGGTGAGTTCCAGGCACACAAGACAACAAAATAGAAACTGACAACAGCAAACGCAGAACTCGAGATCCTCCGTACAAGCTTTGAAGGCCAATGTACCATTGTGGAGGACCTGGCCTGGAGGTTGAGTGACTACCAGCAACTGCCAACATCAATCTAAGCATTTGATATCAAACGCAAATAGTTCGAAGCCTGGTTTATCAATTTAAAAGAACTCATTTCGGCGCTGCCTTGCCCTTGGGAAATTTCAGTTCCATCACACATTGGAGAAGCTTCCTGGACCATGAACGACCCTGGAACACAAAAGAGAAAATGAGGGCTCTCTTGGAGGCTTTCTGGCTATCTCCAGAAGTTGCAGCTGCCACAGGGCTACCGACATCCGTGCCACCACCAATGTGTGGGCCAAAGGCTAGAGAATGTCCATCAAAACCACCGTCCCTAGGGATGGTGTAATCTTCTCCAGCAATTTTGTACATCTTCCTACACCGCAGAGGCTTTAGGACCAGCGAGGTGTTCAATTTTATCTCTGAACGTCGCCATTTTTGTAATTTTTCCTTCTCTGTAACTTGGGCACTTGGTAAATTCATGTGTGTGTCATGTATGTGTTTAAGTTATGTGTGTTGTAGATAAGAATCCATACCTTCCAAATTGTAAAGTAACTTGAGGATGAGTTTTTTCTTAGTCATGGGGGTATGATGAAGTGTCAAAAGTCAATGCGTCGACTAGGCTGTGTATACTGGACCATGTATACGCAGCTTCATCAATGTCGGCTCGTCGACGTAGCCACCCTGTGTTGACGAGGCCCTGTATATGTAGCCACCTATCCCAGCCTATAAATAAGAGGGCCTTCCGCCTCATTTAGGCATCTTTCTGAGTAGTGGTAGCGAAGCTCTTGCAGTTTGCTCCTGCAAGAGATAGAATATTTTCCAAGTGCCCGCAACAGGTGTATGAAAAGTGATCGGATCTTTATTCGAGCATTGATGTATCTGAGCCCATTGGTGTGACGACAATAAAGACGAACTGTTCATGCAATCCTTGCAGCATTTGGACTTAGTTGTTTCATGCATTTAATAGTTTAAAATTTTTATGTTTTATTAATTATTTGTTTATGCTTTATTAGTTACTTGTTGATTATTAATGTTTTTATTATTATAATTTTAATCGTTAGGGTTCATTCGTAGTTCATTAAAGACATAGGTATGGCCATCTCGAACGTAATCCAAACACTTGGTAAGCCCAGCGATGCTTAACGTCTCAGCAGTGTTAGGAAATGCTTAGAACGTGCTCAGAAGATGGGACCGGATACTTATGCTAGGAGTAGTTAGAATACAAACTAGGATAATTAGAGATTAGATAATAGTTTTTTCATTACTTTCCATACCTCACTTAGTCATCGAAAAAGATAATTAAAAATATATAAAAATCATTAGCCTTAGTCTCACTTAACCAACGTAATAGAACTTCACAAGTGAGATTAGGATGACAACGACTATTCCAACCCAAGGTTTCACAAGTTAGAAGTCTGGTGTATGTTAAGTGCTTACAGTCTGCGGATTTTGACCAAGTCACACATGAACACTTGTGATTCGTATGGTTGGACGTAGGGATACCTAGCCACTCATCACCTGGTCCACAAGAAGGGTACATCCTTTTTCGTTAGCTCTACCAATGGTTTGGCAATCTTTGAAAAGTTCTCTATGAATCTCCTATAGTAACCAGTGTGTCCAAAGAATGACCAAATGTCTTTGACAATTTCTGGTTGACGAGTAATTCCTTGGATGACTTTGATTTTCTCAGGGTCTACCTCTATCCCTGTACATGAGATTTTATGCCCAAGTACTACGCCTTCTTAGATCATCAAATGGTTCTTTTGCTAGTTGAGCCTTAAATTAGTTTCTACACATCTTTTTAGCACTTACTTTAACCGATCCAAGGCTTGATCAAAGTTTTCCCCATAAGTGGAGAAGTCATCCATAAATACTTCCACACCATTTTCTATCTGCTGCTGGAATATGCTTAGAACTAAGCGTTGAAACATTGTAGGGGCATTGCACAAGCCAAACGACATTTTTTGGTATGCAAACGTTCCCCAAGGATTGGTGAACATAGTTTTGTCTTAGTCTTCTGGGGCTATTTGTATTTGGTTGTATCCACTATATCCATCCATAAAACTATAATAGCGATGCCCTACAATTGTGTCTAAGACTTGGTTAACAAATGGCAATGGAAAGTGATCCTTGAATGTTGCCATGTTTAGTAGCTTAAAATCTATGCACACCCTCCATTTGCCTCCTTTTTTAGGCATGATTACTAAGGCACTAACCCATTCGCTATCAGCAATGGGGTATATGAACCTAGCCTTTAGAAGTTGTTCAATTTCTTCTTTTACTACTTGCTTCAACTTTGGGTTCAATTTCCTCTATGGTTGTTTCTGAGGCTTCATGGAGGAGTCAGTGTAAATCCTATGTTGGCATATCCTAGGATCTATTTTAGTTAATTCCGGATATGATTAGATGAAGGATTTTGACCAATTGTTTATTACCTTTAGCAAACTCTCTTTTTGTTGTGGAGCAAGTTTTGCATTGATGATTACTGGTTTTCCATTCTTAAGGAACATGTACTCCATACCGGTGGGCAATGGTTTTAGCTCTAGGGGCTCCTATTTAAATTTCTTAGGAATTTACAACTTTCCCCAGTTGATGTTTTTGAGGTTAGGACTTGGAAGTTGGTGGTGGACTTGCTCTAATGCATCTATGCTATCTATGTAAGCACAATTCAAACCCTTAGTTAGTTCCATGCATATCAGTGAGCTACTTTCTTGATTAGCTGTCAGCCACTAGGTGTCTTCTTGTCGTGTGGTTGCTGCATACAAGCACCTTTGTATATTGATCACTTGTGCACATTGATTGCATGCAAGAAATGTTAAACTTTACACAACCCATGATCTCTGCATGCAATTACACCCTATGTCACTGTATGTGATGCATGGAACTTTCTTCTTCTTGATCTTTCTTAAAGTATTTTCCTTAGATATTTCTAGGGAAAGATCGCGGATTCCTAGGCATGCATCGATAGTGCTTAGCCATGCACTTTCCATTATGATTGGGAAATCCCCCTTATTGTTGTTCACTTGAATCACTAGGAAGTCAGCTGGATATGACCATCCACAAATAGTGGTAACAATGTCCTCCACTAATCCCAAGGGAACAATGATGGATTGGTTGGTCAACTCTAAATGGATGTTGCTCTTTTTTAATGGAGGCAAGTTCCAGGCCTTGTACATTTCTTGGGATATTAGGTTGACATCGGAACTTGAATCCAAAACAGCTTTGCATGGCTCATTCCCAACAATTTGTAGATATATCAAGGGACTCACAGGATTAGAAAATTTCCTGGGAAGGTGGCTAGCTTTGATCCAATCGGTAACAACATGTGTTGACATGACCATATGCGTTAAATGTGGTGTTAGGCTCGAAGGGGGCTCTGAAGCTTTATTTGATATGGAGACATCGAAAGACTCAGCCACTTGTGGTTGCAAAGGCTTGGTTGAACTATTGGTTTTCAAGAAAGGTCTTTTCTTCATACAATTTTCAGAACCAACAGTAGGTTGAGGATTAACAGCCCTTGTGGCATTGCATTGCTATGGCTGAGTAGGGAGTTCACCTTGCATTGCTGGAGCAAGTGGTAATGGAGCTATTGGTGGGAGAAATGCGGCCAGATTTGAAGGATGGTACACTTGTGGAATATTGCCCCTAGGAGAGGGAGTCCTATAGTACTCATGGGCTTGGTAGTGATGTTGAGGAGTAACGTGACCAATAGAATCATGTGGAGCTATTGGATGTTGCACATAATATCCATATGGGTTAGGTTGCCGGTAAGGATATTGTTGCCTAGGTGGTGGCATTCCCCATGATTGTGGGTGTTGCCACTGTTGATGTTGCTCAAGCGATTGTGGTGGAGTTTATCTTGGATAATACGTTAAATATTGGTGGAACTACCTTGGGTTACCTTGGGGATAAGGTAACCATCAGGATGTTTGTCATTTGTTTAATCGTGGATTAAGTGCATACAACCTAGACTCTTGTAGATGTGAGATCACAGGGCAACATCCCTTAGGATGGTTGTATTGACATATCTCACATCCACTATCATCGTCTGTATCTGAGTCCACAACCTCTTCAATAATAACAACTTTGCCCTTATCCTTGTTACGTGCATTTTCTGCTTTTCTCTTTTTTCTTTTGTCATGATCACTACCTTGCTCTCTAGACTCCTCTACTATTTTGAGAATATTTTGAAACCTATTATCCATGGAGTCTCACATTTTATCTACCTTTGCCAATACTTCTGATGTTAACTTTTGGATAGGTAAGGTTTTCCTATTCACCATCTCTTTGAGTGGTGACTCTTCCTCATCCTCACAAAATCTTACTCCCTTCTTCCAAAGGGAAAGATCTCCGTTATATTCTTTTGTACTTTCATTCTTTCATAGCTCACCTTCTTCCTTAGCAACTTGCTCTAGTAGTCTATGAATTTGATGGGACCTAAGCTTGGATAACCTTCCTTGTGCATAACTCCCAAGGGTTCTTCTCATTTCATGCCTAAGCCCATCTACAAGATGGCATAGCTGATCCCACTGCGAATAACCATGGCCAGGACAATGATGTAACAGTGCATAATAGCGGCCCATGGCAACATCCAAGGATTTATGACTTCCTTGTTTCCATCCTTGGATTTTCTTTTGCAGGTTAGACACCTAGGAGTCCATTTGGTACTTATCGTTGAACAATTCTAACATATTATTCCACCCATTAATGGATTCTGGTTCTAAGGACAAATACTAGCTTTCAGCTTCTTTTACTAGTGTCCGTGGGAACAACTTAAGTTTTTGCCACTTGTTCTCTATGTTTTGCAAGGTACACGCATCATGGAATGCTTGTAAGTGATTTTTATTATCAATGTTATATCCCCCTTCAAATTGTAGCATGTTATTCATATCTAACCTCTTGATCCTACAATCTCTTTGGTGCCTTATTAGAACTCTCATAGCCTCAATTATGTCCTTTGGTATCAACACCTGGGTTATGAATAGTAGAACGAAGTTTCTGATACACAACCCCTTTGCCAAAGTCAATGGGAGGAACATTGTTATGTGGGTGACTACTTGAGGCAGGTTCATCACCCTCAATTTCACTTAAAATGTGGGAGGCAACCTTAGACCATTTTCCCTTCAAAAATTTATGGTGTCTCTCTTGTTGCAAATCTCTTTGACGTTGCACCTCTATGGGATGATAGTCTCTTGAATCATAGTCCTATGCAACGTATTCTGTGTATAAGTGTTGCATGCCTATTCATGTTAGAGCACGAAGCAGCATGGTTGGGACTAAACGGTTGGGAGGTAACACTATGTTACCTTCCAGGTCACGCCAACACAGTCGTTCATCTTGGTGAAGAATAAAGGTGAAGTCGAGTACATATTCATCGAGATGAATATATACCACACAAAACTATTGAGGGATTGGCGGATCAACATCATGTGTATTATGCCATCGATTGCTTCTTGTGTTAGTGCTAGGCGTTAAAGTGCTTTTGTGTGAAGAAGAAGACATCTTGTCTTATTCAGTGTGCAATGTACTATTATCTTTTCCTTAACCAACCCTAAGGCTTCATTCCAACGATGTGAATGATTTCCTAAGTTCTACTTAGCGCACAAACAACTAAGTCTTTGGCAACGATGCCAATGATGAACGGCGAGGTACCTCTACGCTCAACCATACGAATACGAGCGTTTCACACACGATTTGGTCGAATTCCAAGGAATAAGTGCCTATGCGCCTGTATGGAACAATAACAGTTTGGTTAATCGTTGTCTTCCCAAACTTACTTATATGTCATGGTTGTATGGTTAAGTAAGCTTAAGGCATATGACTTTTATAGCTTTTATGTGTTTTATATCTTGCACTAGTAAGGAGTGGGAGAGAGATAACTAAGTAACTAATCTAATTTAACTACGCATTAACTAAGTTCTAATTACTCCTAACACTAGTATCCATTCCCGCTTGTTGTACACATATTGAACCAATGTAACGCTACTGGGATTACCAAACGCTAATCGTTACTAGGTTACCAAGTGCTACACGCATGCTTGAAGTGGTCGTACTGAGTGTATTTAACTAAGAGAGTTGTAGGGTGAGAGAAATCATTAATCAACTAGGAAAGCATTAAATAATAATTAACGCTAATTAATCTATTCTAAATGCTGCAAGGTTTATCATAAAGTTCATCTTTATTGTTGTACACAAAGTGTGCTTAAGTACACAATGCTCGAATAAAGATCCGTTCACTCTATGAATCCTACTACGGTCACGTAGAAATAATTCTAACTCTAGAAGGAAAAAATGGCAAGAGTTCGGCTAAGGGACTAACTATTTAATATGAAAACAAAGGGCGCCACCGCCTCTTATTTATAGGTGAGAAGATAGGCCCTGATATCGGGTATCCGACATCGCATGGTTGGATCCGATATCATGGTCCCGATATCGTGGTTCATCATCTAGATAACTAGCACTGTCCTTAGCAATGGTGCCAATGATGAGCGGTGATGTACTCCTTATGCCCAACCGAACGAATCATAAATGTTCACGCACAATCCAATCAAATTCTATGGATGGGACTAGTTGTAGCATCTAGATTGTTATGTCTTAATCATAGTTTGCTTTCTTCCCACTTGGATTAACGATAGCTTTGTCACGTATGGTTCAATCCAAAGTGGGGCATATGATAATTGATGTTGTTGCGACCTTATGTTACTCCAAACGATAATAGAGAAATTAATTATTTAATCTAATTAACAATGGAAAGTGATGTGTAAACTAGCCTACATGCAATGAGTATCTGTTCCTAACCTTCCATACATGCCTTGGACTTCATACAACTACCATTGGGATTACCAAGCATATCGTTACTGGGCATGCAAAACGATAACCCTACTAGGTTACCACATAATTACACTTAAGTGCTTATGATTAGTCGTACTAGTTTCGCTTAATGACAAAAATAGTAAAGAAAAATAAAGTATAAACATTAACTAAGAAAAATAATAAGCATTTAAGTAATTAACAATAATAAAGCTAAGTGGATGCTACAATGATGGAAGTAATGTAATGTGTTCAAGTACATCACACTTAAATAAAGATGTCGTACAATCACTTAACATCACATTGTGGGCATGCACTAGAAAGAAACTAACAAAACTTCATTATGTCTACCTCTAAAATCTCTTAATATATATATAGGCTAACATAGATGAGGTGACATCAGAAGTTGTGCCCTGATATCAAAGGCCTACCATAACATGACTCATTAGAGCATTTCCCTTTAATACAAATGACTACAATAGAGACTTAAGCTCTAAGCTATTAGAATAACAATAAAAGAAAGGATTCGAACAAAGACTTAGCTCAACATAAAGCTCCAAATTTTGTCTATTGGATGACCTCCTCTTGTGCAAGCTTGTTTGCCCATGCCCAAAAAGAAAAAAAAGAAAAAAAGACTCCATGCGTTTGATCCTTTCCCTCTATCCATTCTCCTCCCTGAATGAAACTTGCACACCAAACCCACACAAGTAAAGAATATTAACCGTTTCCCGGGTATACAATTGCCCATAAGATCACGTAACCACCCGTAAGAGAACCGAAACGCAGGAAGATACTCTACGTAAGAGAACCGAAACGCAGGCAGTTATTTAGATACTCTACGAATAAAGCCAATCTGTTAAGGGAAAAACGACGAAATGAACGGAACAAAAGAAAATATTAGAATCCTTGCCGTTTGGCTGATTGGCATAAGCCGGCCGGCACCACCAAGGAGTGAAAATAACGTAAAGCAAAACATAAGAAAACAAAGTAAAAGTCCTTGCTGCACCATGCATACAGTCAAAGACTTTCGCACCTAAAACCGTGTACCCGACTTGCAGCCACGCCACACTCTTCCCATCCGCACTCTCTCCACGTAAACCCAGACCACCATAACAGCCCACCTTGAGCTCGACGGCTACAACACAGAAAAGAAAAAAAATTTGCAAGCACGCAGCCATGCAAGGGCCACGCTGCCGTTCCAACTGTCTTCGCCGACTCTACAGTCCCCTGCAACTTTCCCTTTTAATTTTTTCTTTTGGCCATGGATGACGCGCCGGCCATGCATGTCGTCTGTTTTTCCTGGCCGGAGTTCGAGATCCTCTGAAACTTTCCGTTTACTTCCTGGCCTTCCTCCCAGCGAACCCGCCCATGCATGGCATCTTTTCTGCTAGAGTGGTAGACTCTCTGAAAATTTCCGTTTTATTCTACTGGCCTTCCTGCCAGCGAATCCGGCCATGCATGGCCTCTTTTCCGCTGCGGTTGCAGAGATTTTCTGAAACTTTCCGTTTTTTTGTTTCTTTCAAGCCAGAGCTTGCCCACTGCTACATGCATAGAGCAACAAGCTGACACCGATCAGCACTGGGAGGAGATGCTCCTCACGTACAGAGCCTGATTGTTGGAGTACCGGAGCTGGACGGGGCTGCCGCTGGATCTGCAAGGAGAGAGCCGACCAAGTGTTCTCCAGGCTCATGATGGCAGAAAACCACTAGAGAGAATTCATTCTCGGGCAGCTCCAAATGGTGGATGCAGGCTATCTTGCAGAAAGCCTTGCTCTGCTTCACCGCTTGCTTTCTCTTGAAGATGGTGGATCCCTGAAGGTAATCACAACAGAGTACACAGATCTTCAAAACTATTTGTAAAGCATTCTTCAATTGTCCTGATGAAAACATTTTCTCATATCCTTGAGGCTTATAACAGTGGTGCCAATTATAGCCAAAAGTTTAAACATTTTTCTTCATTTGGGTTTCCCGCAAGAATTCTTTCTAACGCCACTCCAATGAAAACCAGGCTCATAAACTGAGCTAGAAGCACTAACGATTTTGAGAGTTTCCAATGCTATCTTTGTTAGATCCTTGTCTAGAGGCATGCTCCTCACACCCATGGCTTAGCTCTTTCTAAAAAGTTTGGTTTGGTGCCAGGCTGATCTTGAAACACAGGGATCTGATTTGTGCTTTGGTTGGGACTGGAAAATTTGGAGCAAAAGAAGTGAATAAGCTGCTCATCTGCGTCATCTGGCAAATCTTGGAGCAATGATCCTAAATGGTGAAGATCTTTTTTATCATTACGTTTGGAAGAAGAAGAAGATCCATGGAAGAAATTGCGTAGTCAACCACGAGAAGAAGAAGATCCATGGAAGAAATTGCGTAGTCAACCACGAGAACCCATAATTGATTTGATTGATGGATGGATGCGTTGCGGAAACTAAGAAAGACAGATGCAGAAGCACAAACAGAGACAGCACAGAAGAAGCACAAGCACAAGAAAATGTGCACTCCTACTCTTGTGAATGAATGAATAGTCATAAGAGTGTTGACTTCTTTATAAAATTTCCAAGCAAACCCAGAAGACCAAGAAGAAATAAAGAAGTTTAAACTACTATAAAAATTATTGTTTATGGGTTAGTTGGCGCATCTTCTGGAAGACATTAGAAAGAAAAAGTAGCCCAAATTAAATAAGATTAAACTATAAAACATTTTGATGCAAGTTGCCTTAAAATTTTGACCTCACCTTCTCTGTTTGGCATCGTTTTCTGTCAACTTTTGGCATCTGCGTTAAAATATTATGTACCTGTTTCGTGGGTTTCCATGATAAATCTATCCCCGTTAAGTTAACAATACAGTGACATAATCTTTCCTGCATAATCTTTCCTGCGTGTTCAGATTTATATCGTAAGCATCCTTTGCTTTGCAAGATATTTCAGTTTTTGGAATAAACGTATTTACAATGCTCAGCCTAACTGCCTTTGTTATGTAAGCAATCCTTCCTGCCTTTTGTTATTTTAAAAGAAAAGATATACACACCAAGTATACTACGTAGTTTAAGAGAAGAATTGTTTGGATTTATGTGTAAATAAGTCAACAAAGGCCTCCAATCAAGCATATTTGGCTAAGTATTAATCCACAGCACTTTCTTTTCTATTGTACAAATAATCATGTGTTTTTCTTACCCTTTTTAAAGACTTTCTAAGTGGATTGATTGTCATGTTTTTTTTTTTGTTTAGCTTACTTTGCTTTATCTGAATTTTACATGCTTTGTTATATGTAATAATAATAATAATTTAATAATGACCTAATGCTATTTAGTTTAATGAGTTGGTAAAGGCAGTAAAGGATTTGGTTATGATTTAACAAAATCAACTATCTATAAAACATCATGTTATGTTTTCAATAGTTTGCTTTATCTACGATACCATCATAAGTAATGGGTTAAAAATCATAGGATTCCTATTGTAATGGGATTGAAACTTATTAATCATGGCCTTGTGCTAGCATGGGAATGTTGATATCACCAGGCATCAACTAACAAGCAACTCATTTATCTATTCTTATAGCCTATCATCTATGATGTCAAATTAATTAAGCAAGATTGGGCTCCCATTATTTTAGAATTGAAATAGTTAAATGGGTCCAAATTCCAAAAGAAGAAAGAACTTATCATTTATACAATCAAAGAGTAACTGAAAATGAGCATTTCATTTTCCTAAAATATTCTATTCTAAACAAATAGCAAATTATAACTAATAGTTTAATTGAGCTTTTTAAAATAACATCAAAGAAACTTAGTAACTTTATCAATAAAATATATAGTATTTATACTATATATTATATTTCTTGACCTCAAAGTCTCACAATGTAACGAAAAGCATTTTCTTCTCAATTTCATTATCAAAGGATGAAATCACACTCACACTGTACTAATTATTTTATGAGATCAGTCATCGTTCACTAATAGTTATGCAGGGCAAGCCGCAATTAACAAACGAGAGACAGGTAGGTTCCGAATTCTTCACGCGAAAAGCCGAGTAGTACCATCATGTCATAAGATAATGCTAATTATCCCAAACCCTGCGAACACGTTTGCGTAAGCAATTTTACGTCGGCGGGGAGCCTTTGTCGACCATACCTCCATACCTATTAATAAATAACTAGATCCTTCGGGCCCCGCCC